>JAVTVY010037113.1:0-162569 GCA_036873755.1 Hanleya hanleyi | reverse complement strand
AGATAATTAGCCTATAGGAAACAGGATAAGATAGGGCCTAGATAATATTTCATCCGTCAACCCACGCTTTGTGGCAAGTCATACAATTGATGCAAGCAGGCAATTTCTTGGTTAGGCTATAGCCAGTTACCTTTACAATAGACAAACGACCAACAGATTAATCGGCTGGACACAATAATCTGTTTAATTTTCACACCTCTATAAGTAATCAAGTCGGGGAACTCAGAAAAATAGATTCAAACCTTAAATTACACTATTTCGGATTGGAATTTCGAACTTTTTTTTTCAACAGAAGGAAGATCTAATTTTGAATATTGAATTTGGGTAATAAAAAAAAAGTGGCCGTTTTCTTCAGACAGGAGGGCTCAGTATCCTTAGTATGCCACCACTGATCAAATTTTGTTAACTTGTTAACCTGCTCCATAAACCATCTTTAACAATCATCCATGTTTCTTTGAAGATCACAGTACAGCAGTCCCCCACTGAGATCAATGTGTTAATGTCAATAAAAGACCACCTCGCTTAAGAGACCACTTTCCTCTTGCATGGTCAGAGATTTTGCTCTCCTATATCAGTTTTCACATGTGCTTTCCCATACACATGCAAGGGAGAGTTGAGCAAAGGACTACCCAAACTAGAATAAGCATCTGATCATTGGATTGTAAAACACAAATTTTATGTTATTTTATTTGTTTGGGAGATAGAAGGTGGAGACTAATCCCAGGGGTAATTGATGTGTCCCATGAGTGTAGAATGATGAAAGCTTCTGAATATATGAGCTTATGATGTGAAGTGAGGCTTAGTTTGGAGATAGAGGGTAGGGCTCAGTTCCCTGAGGGATGGGGACTTATCCCCAGTGGTAATGGGTCCCATCAGGGTACAATTTGATGCAAGCTTTCAGAATATACAGGTTATAAGATGAAGTGAGGCTAAGTTCGGGAGTTAGAGGGGAAAGTACCCAGCAAAAGTGATGGATATAAGTGTACAATAAACTTTCAGTATATATGAGGGTATGGGGAGGGGTGAGGTTTAGTTTAGGAGACTAGAGAGTGGGGCAAGGTTCCATGGGGGTGTGGACTACCCTCCAGGGTTAATGGATGTATCCCATAAGTATGTTTAGCAAGCCCAGACAATTTCATCTCACCCAGAAGGAGAAATGAAAAACAATCAGCCGCTCAGAGAAGAACTTGGACGAGAATTAGTTCTGGTGATGGAGGATAAAGCTCAGTTCCCTGGGGGTGGAAACTATCTCCAGGGGTTACTGGATATGTCAGATAAGTATGTTTAGCAAGCCTAGGTCATTTTAGCCCACCCAGAGGGCAAGAATCAACTTTAACCAGCCCAGAGAAAATCTTTAACTGGACAGACATCAGACACGAAGGTTGCATTACATATATGCTCCATTAGCCAATGCATGTGAGCAATGGCACATTACCTAATTTTCCTCTTTTTTTTCTCCCATAAAAGCCCAAATTATAGGCCTGGTGAATACCACTTGTTAAGTCTGCATTGTCCCCATCTTGAGTGCATCAGTGCCTTATGATCATGTAACTGGGCTATTGCTTGATCTGCTAAATGTTGATAAAACTTCCAGTTGGAGAGGAAGAGGGGGGGAGCAGGAATTATTATTAAATAATAGGATTCACTAGATGACAGTAACATCAAATGTTGAGATTTTAGATACATTTAGTCCATCAGTCAGTGAAGATGTTTTGTCCGTGGCTAGATATGGCATATACCCACCAAAGCAGAAATGCACCAGAACATAGAGATGATCAGGGTCATGGTGCATCATGGTACATGACAAATTCAAACACGCATTTTTATAACCTTATGTTCAGTGGTCAAATATTAGCGATGACAAGGGCCCTTTAAATGGCATTTGATTTCCATCTGTTGCTCTTGGCCGAGAACTAAATCTCACTGTCACTCGTGGCTCTTCGTTTGATGGGCTGTCTAATAGATGTCCAAAAGCAAATTACATGAACCAACTTGTTTTGTAAAAGATATTAATATTTAGGCAATTATTGCTTTGATCCTAGCAGACTGTATTGTATGAGCAGCTACCCCAGAGAATAATTATACATGTAATAGAGTCAAGGAATGTTGATATGATAAAAGAAAACCTCTCAGATGATGCTTACATAAAGCCAAAAAACAATCCACTTAAAATAATGGTGAATAATTAAAGTATTACGAGTGGATCTCCGATAAGGTGTAAAATTCCATTGAAAATATCACTAGATCACCACAAGACGCCATGTTGGAATACATCACCGGATCACTACAAGACAGTGTTGGAAAACATCATCGGATCACTACAAGACTGGTGGAAAACATCAATGGATCACCACAAGACACTGTGGTAGAAAACATCAATGGATCACCACAAGACACCATGGTAGAAAACATCACTGGATCACCACAAGACACCGTGGTAAAAAACATAAATGGATCACCACAAGACACTGTGGTAGGAAACATCAGTGGATCACCACCACCATAGTGAATGCAATTTAATGTCTTTTTCAACAATTTGTCAGTCATATCACGATGGTGCCTACATGTGCCAGGACACGAGAGTGCCCATAGTTCCTATTATCCTGGACACTGATCAGCCCAGCGAGTACAGCACCCAGTCACCCACCCAAGTATAGCCCAATTCAGAAAGGTTTTTATCTTCCTTGTTCCACTAGGGGCGTGTTGGTGCAGGGAACTCCCAGTAAGTATCAAAGGCCCTCACAATTATTTTTGTAATTAAATATTCTATTTTAATAGAAAATTATCTTTCTAATGTACTCGTATACAGGATCTATCAATTCACGTAAAAAATATAAACAAAATAGTTTTTCAAACAAATATTCTGGAATAGTTTATCAATATATTTTTCAAAATAATTGCGGGTGACTTTGATAAAAGTGAAACGGAGCGGACTACTTCCCGGAAGCAGCTTTTCATACATCTAACCTTAAAGAGCGGCAGATATTCAAGGGGAGATCAGACACTTTCTGGAAAGGGCTATTGACCAGAAACATCAAGCGAACACTGCGTGCACCCGGTGTAAATTTCTATATAAAACAAGAGCCCAAAGGGCTTCAATATACGCCCGTATATCTGGAATTACATTGGTCCAAATTTCAAGGTTGTTTAATCGCCTTGATTCCAATTGGTAGCTAGCAATCCGGAAAAAGGTCTACAATTTTGTGCTTCTGATAATGTAACATATCACATCTAAAATTGAATGATAAACTAAAATGAGCTTAACTCTTGGAAACTAGGTGAGCTTGGAGCAAGAACCGAGAGCTCACATATCCCACAATGAAATCGACAATAGTCAAACACAAGAAAATAGTACTTTTCCTGCAAATGGATTTCTTTCAGACGAGAGAATTTTTCATGAAGGAAGAAGAAAGTGATGAAGTAAACCTTTGTTCTTGAGTTGATAAACGGGTATGAAGTTCATAAAGGACCCCTCTCCACGTTAAACTAGTAAATGTATGGTTTCTATTTCACAACAGTTTAACTAAATGTAGCTGTTTCAAACAGACAACTCCACAGGACAAATGCCATATACATGTAGGGGAGAGAACTCTGAATATTCCAACCTAACACATATAGTCAGCTAAACTTGATTCAATTCTGGGGGACTGTGACCTTGACATTTGACAAATTGATGTATGTTTCCTCTTCACCATGCGAGTAAGGTATCTGATACCATTCCATACCTTGAAACTAGAGATATCGCATGGATGAATGGACAGAACACAACATCGCATTACATGATCTCGTCTTCGACAGGGATATGAAAATGTGACTTAATGATTTCCTAATTTTGGGGTCACAGTGACCTTGACCTTTGACCTTGACCTAAACTTTGGTGCATGACACATCGTCTTCCATCAATGTATCAATGGACACAAAAAAATCACGATTTTTATGAATTTCATGATTTTGAGGGTCACCGTGACCTTGATATTCGGCCTTGACCTACATTTTGGTACGTGACACATCATGTCCCCATAATGTATCTACTGACACAAAAAAAAGTACTTTTCAAAGATTTCTTGATTCTGGAGTCACAGTGACCTTGACCTAAATTTTGGTACATGACAAACCATATCCCCGTAATTTCTCAATGGACACAAAAAATCAAGATTTTTAACAATTTCACGATTTTGGGATCACAGTGACCTTGACATTTGACCTTGACCTACATTTTAATATGTGACACATTGAGTCCCCCTAATGTATCTACTGACACAAAAAAATGTTATTTTTAATAATTTCCTGATTTTGGGGTCACAATGACCTTTGACCTTCGACCTTGACCTATATTTTGATATGCAACACTTCATTTCCCCCTATTGAATCCACTCACAAAAATGACAAATTTATGATTTCCTGATTTTTCATTCACACTGATTTTGGGGTCACAATGACCTTTGACCTCTGACCTCGACCTACATTTGGCATGCAACACATCGTTTCCCCCTATGGCATCCACTCGCCAAAAATTAGAACTGTACATGGAAAACTATCAATGATCAATGATTTCCTGATTTTTAGGCAACAGTGACCTTTGACCTCTGACCTCGACCTGAATGTCGGTACGCGACACATCGTCTCCACCTGATGTACCCATTCACAAAAAATTGCAACTGTGGATAGAAAACATCCAGAGATATAGACCGGACACAAACACTTCACTGTTTTTCAGGCCAGTGACCTTTGACCTCTGACCGCGACCTTCATTTTTGTACGCGACACATCGTCTCTCCGTAGGGTATCCACTCACCAAAAATTGGAACTGTAAATAGAAAACTGTTCCAGATATAGACCGGACACGGGGGACGGACGGACGGACGGACGGTACGACGGACAGACGGACGGAAACCGCCATCACATAACACGTCCGCCTTTTTGGCGGGCGTATAAAAAATCACTAATACTCAAATACAATATAAAACAAAACAGCAGGGTGCCCATGTGGGATGAAGAATTTGAAGCCACTAAAACTAAGATAACACACCTTCACAGTCAACATGACCAGATACAGGTTATTACAGCCTGTACAATAAATTAGTTTAAAATATCTGTGGCTAGATCACAAGCTCTCTTAACTTAGCCACATGTAAATGTCCGTGACCAGAAGAATCCACTTTGATTATTTTATTGCTTTGGCTGAGGCTGTAGAAATATTTCAGTCTGTTCATCAATCCTTGACACATAGCTTCAAGTCTGGCATCCTGAACACGGTGTGTTACAGCAAATTTGTACTGCTTCCTGGTCAAATAAACAAAACTGATTTATATACACAGACATGACAGAATGAATGTGATCTTGAGTACTGTGTAACCTTGATTGTACAAAGCCAACACTAAAGTCTGTCCATTTCAATTAGTGGTCTATTTTGGAGATTGTTAAAAAATCAACAGTTGAGAAGGCATACATTTTCTTTTTTTACAGCGTAAATAACAAACTGAAATCTACAAAATGACTACCATTTCTCCGGGATATACATATAGCTCTGCAGAACTTATATTACACTCCATGTTATTTCTTCCATGTACCATGATATACTAAGATGTCACTTTCTGCAACTGAACCTCAGTACATCAAACTATATTGTGGATTGTTATACAGAGAAAATTAAAAATTTCTTCAAAGCGTGATTTATTATAGATATTAGAGAGATATGGTATGGTAATCCCTGGCCCTCTAATAATTCAATCACAGAAAGTGAAATTTTTCCATCATAAGATCTGGGGGTGATCAAATTTATTAGAACAGGTAGTTGACAGAATGGCTCAAAACCATCCATTTCTTCGTTATTTCAATAATTTCAGAGGGCAATAAAATTTATTACAACCACCAATTTATTATGTTCCAAAATTTGGGGTGATTGAATTCGACAGGGGGAATGAATTATTAGAGGGATTATCTGAGTTGTAGATTTCAAGATAAGCTTATGTCAAACAGATTGAATCTACATACATGTACACCATGATACTTTAACTCAATCATGTGAGACAATGGATTTCTTCAAATATAACAGAATTTTCCTTACATTGCCGTCAAAATTCTCGTAACTGAATGGTCTGCTATCCTGATACTTAAACCTGGTTAAATTATGGGTCCCTCCCCTGAATATTGCGAAGATCAAGTGGAGAGACAGATTTCTCAGAGGTAATCTACCTTTTGTGTGTTCTAGTCATTAGAAGTAGGGTTACCTGATAATTTTCCTGCAGGGCTTGAAGTAACCACATTGCATGAGGCTTTGAGCAAAGAAGAGATGACACTTGGCAGCAGTGATTGGATCACCTAATTCTATAGCTATCTTCAACTGTTCGACAGCGATTCTACCCGCCTGTACTGCCTGAAAAAAAATAATAAAAAAATGTAGGATAAATGTAGAGGGTTCTGAATTCCTGCTACACTGAAGTATTCATGCTACAGTATAACGATTCAAAGCAATAGTAAAATACTGTAGTTGAACAGTCTTCCAACTGAAATTGAAACAGATTAAACAATATATTGTTCAGAGTTTTGAGTAACCTGTACTGGTATACTCTCAAACCCTGGTATAACTTACATGATGTTTGAAATAGTCTCCCAGGGCTGAGTATCCTCCACCCAAGGTATTCAACCAAGCCATGGTCTCATCTAACTGTACCTTCTTATACACTTGGTCTTGTATTCTATATACCCTGAGAAATAAACCCGGCATTAATACAGTTAAGTAATACCTCGACAATCTCCCGTTTTTAAGAAGAGTGATAACTTTCATTACTAACACCGACCAAGTTCTCTCTCCAGGAGTGTTACTGATCACTCTCCTGGAAAATGAAATGTACTGGAGAGTAAATGTAATACCAACAAGAGAGAATCACTTTTGTAATACAGTGATCACGCTTGCAATACAAAATCTAGGGAGTAATCAACAGCTCTCACAAATTTGACAAACACAACGGACTGCCAGAATATTACCCACATATTTGTTCACTGGATAGGGAATTTACAATTTTAGTAGACAAAAATGTTAATATTTAGACAGGCAAAATCGGACCGAGTATGGTATTTGAACAGGCAGTTTTTAAATACTGACTAAAACTAAATGATAGTACACCTTAAAAAAGATGTACAATCTTATAAGTATATTCATTTCTCATACAGTGAAATGCAGCAGGTATTGATTCATCAGCTTGATTTACTCAGCACCTGCAGTAAGCCTGATTTACCGTACCCGACATCAATTACCTTCCTTCTATAAATATCTGACCTCAGTGAGCTCCATTCATCTAATTAATATGTTGATTAACACACTAAATTTGCCAGACACATACATAGTCAATTGGTATATTCTGAGTCAGTTGGTATATTCTGTTTGAAAGACACACCAGGACATGAACATTATTGTTTGTTATCCACATACACAGGATTCATGAATTCTCACTCACCAGGCGTAATCTATCTTCTGTTTTGGCCAGGTTAGGTGTATCTCGACCAGACAAGGAATACCCAGAATGGCGCTGATGTCCTCATGACCCTGTGGAAGATCATCCTCATCACAAGTCATGGTATGGAACCGGTGCTTTCTCCGGAGGTAACGGAGGAAACGGTTCCGAAATATCCTGGAGAGTCTGAGCTCTGTAAACACACAGGAAGCTAGATGTGCATCCATGGGCACCTGCAACTTCAGTGAAGGTAGCAAAATGACAAATTTGTGGTGATACATGGGTATCTGTACCTCTCGGACAATACCCGCTTGTTGAGAACTCTCTGTAATGATGACATACACCCATTTACCGAAGTCATCTACTGCTGAAAATACATGATCAATGAAGCCATCTTGTTGCATGTCCAAAACTGCATCTTCAATATCAGTCATATCTTTGGGTATCTGTTTTATATATGCCAGGAATCGGTTTCCTGAGCATTCATCTTGGAGAAGAGTCAGCGAGGTTCCACGTTCCTCAAACTGGGATGGCATGAGTTGCCTACTGTAGATTTCATGATCATAAACACTGTCCTTCGTCTGTACTGCCAAAAGCATGTAGAAAGTTTCTGTGTGTTGGAGAAAGAGGCCATCTGAACGCCGGCGTTTTAACAGATATGCTTCAATCTCTGCATCCATACTGTCAGTCACTGTCTCATTCACAAATCTCATCATAGTAAACCAATCTCGGATCTTCAGCCTACTGAGACATCTCATCAGACAAAGATCTCTGGCATTGCTTGTGTCCTATGCAGAAATCCACTCCTACCAAAGATGAATATATGGGACTACATGTACAGAGATTGGCAGCAAGTAGGAAGTCCGAACAACATAAAAAATATCATGTGAACTCAATTTGTATTATTATTATTTAGACACCCGGAGGACACTAATAAACCATATTAAAACCTGCTACATGTACTTTCTTCACTTCCAATTCTCATAGCAATTATTTGCTGAGCACTGTTGGTAATAGCCGTGAAGAGCTGATCCGTCTGCAATCAGTCTTCAAACATCAATGGCCAGTTGAATTTCTCCATTATCTTCATATGGGTCACGTGGCCGGTACGCTGCGATAATGCCGATCCAGGGATTCATACACGTCAGTTCTACGTACCGAATTTCGGTTCGTAGATTGAGTTTTAAAACTCAATTTTTCAGTTCAAAACTCAATTTTTTTGAGTAAAAAATCAAAAGTTTTCACCAAAATATTTATACTCAATTTGTGTGTTGGAAACTGAATTTTCAGGCTTCGGAAACTGAATTTTTAAGCTTCGTAAATTCGAAATTACAATACCCGGTTGTCGGGAAATCATCCCATGGTCGCGAAAGCACATGTGAATCTGTCGGCAGCAACAACAACGCAAGTGCAAACTCCGTCAGCTGCTCTGAATTTACCTCGGACGTCTGTTAACGGGATATATTCATCCGAGACTAGTTTATCCCACGTAATGTTAGTTACATCGACGTATAATTCCGTGGAAGAATCCCGAATACTTATGAACCGTAATTTCACTGAACAATCAACGAGTCGCCATTTTTTTTTTTGGTTTCGTTTTCGTTCGACCTTTTCGTTCTCGTTCCTTCCAACGCAGGGAGATACAAACGATACTGAATAAAGACACGTTGTTTTCGTAGAATGCCAATCGTAAGCATTTCTTTGTATAATCTGTGTGGTCTGTCTTGAGAAAATAGTAATACTGTATCATTTTCAGTTTGGTAACGAAGATTGACACAACCGTACAGCATGCGGTTTGAGAACATAAGGGAGTGAACTCTTCCTAGCGAGAGAGCAAGCAAGCGTTTTGAAGCGTTTCTTTGTTGTTTTTTCCTTCTTTTTTTTTTGTTAACCATATTCTATCAAAATAATATCATCCTCAAGACTCCTATTATTTGTGTAACCCAATACAATCATCGTGTATATAAATAAAATATATACAATCATCGTTTTATAAACCAGTGTGATTTTTCATACTGTGGTCATTTGTAATTGAATAATATCACAATAACTGGAACTTCACTTTATGTCATCACAATATTTTTATATTTATTAATTCACTGCTTTTGTTAAATGTTTCCATAATTAAAATTATTTTTCTGTTAATGTTAAATTTTGGATAATGGTTTCTTCAAATTTAATTTTAGATCTAAATTAATAGATAAATGGGGTTTTTATTATATCAATATATATTTTTTTTATAATTACCACCTAACAAGTTGGGCCATATTTGTATACTGAAATTGGATGTGTGTTTGTGTATTATTCAGACAGTCCTGTGTGGAAGTTGGAAAAAGGAATTAAAAGTTCTTTTATGTATTGTTGATTGATTGAGATATAACAGCTTTCAGAGAGGGAAATAGTTGACACTCCTCACTGCATGTATATGAGAACTACATGTACATGTATAAATGAAAACCAGTACCGGCAGTATTACAGAGTTTTACCTGATTACCTGAAGTATTACTCGTAAACAACTTGAATAAATCTAACATAATTTGTTCATGTATCCTGCCGGATACCTGAAAACATAATGATGGAAACGAGTAAACGCAATCAACGACACAAAATGGTTTTAATTACACAAAAGGTTAAAAAATACCTGAATTGGTAACAGTAGACAAGGTTCACAGAAGGTAACATTTACCCTGGTTTGTAAAAAAATTATATACTCAACACTGGGGGAAAAAATGACCCTGGTTTGTAAAAAATTTATATACTCAATTTGAGGGATAAAAAATGCCGATAAATTTTATTTTAACTCAATTTGAGTGAAAAAAACCTCAATTTTCCAGATTTCGGTTCGTAAAATTTGGACTTCTATGAATCCCTGCGATCACATGATTGACCCGTATGAATAGTAACGAGAAATTCAATCGGCAGTTGAGGTTTGAAGACTGTTTGCAGACACATATGATCAGCTCCTCATGGCGCCCAAATTATTTACCGAACTAGATAAAAGTAGTGGTCAGAGAGTGGGGAGGTGTGGTTTTATTGCCGGATAGAGCCATACGGCCCATGGAGCCTTGCGGTCCCGGACTGTACATGTAAATTCAATATTAAGCATGGCTGAGTATGAACGAACGTAGCCATGTAAATTTGGCTAATTTGGATACTCCTCAGGCTCAGCAGTCACCAGGAGCTCATCTACATCTCATAATATTAATATTTGAGGGTACACCTCATAACTGAGAGTTCTAGCCTTGGTAATCTATTTGAGTGTATTTAGGTCAGTTACTTATTAATTTGTTGTTGTACCCGGCCCCACGTGGGCGTATATGTACAAATAAAGGAAATCTGAAATCTGAATCTAACAGTAAGGGGGAGTTGTAAAGAATAGGAGCCATGTACAGCCATAGTCAACCCGACGTGTGTGGAATGAGGTTGCAATTGTGAGGATTTAAAGCCCGGCGCACACGAGAGATGTCAGCTGAGCTATCGGCCTCAATTGCCTGTCAGCTCAGGGGCTAGCTCCCGTGTGGTTTCAGCGCACACGGTGAGCAAAAGTTTCATGAAATTGATTTCAGTTTCCTCATAACGTCTTCATCAAGGCCATTTTGAAGAGTCGTGCGTATGAATCGTGTGAAAATAACATGCGATTCATTGACCAGTCCAATGAAACTGCTGAGCTGTTGGCTTGCGTTCGCCACACACGCGGAGGATTTGGCCTCGCGAGGCGAAATTATCAAACAAGTTTGATATCTTTTTCCCGGCCTCGCGAGGCCGAAAACTCAACCAAAACTGCCCGCTCACGAGAGCTATCCCCTGAGCTGACAGGCAATTGAGGCCGTCAGCTCAGCTGATAGCTCTCGTGTGCACCGGGCTTAAAGGTTATACAATATGGTCTCAAAATCTGCTACTTTTTTGTGCTAAATTGTTGTATCTTGTTTTACATTTTTGTATGTTTTCAAACTACCCAAGTTTGGAAATAGCAGCAGTAAAGTGCGACAATTTCACGCCCCTTTCAAAACGGCGAAAGCTGTGATCGCTTGACCTGTGATGTCACAACCTGATTACGATCTCGGTCAAATGCCTGCCGTGACGTCAAAATGTCAGCGACATCACACTAGAATTCCCACAGTTGGGTGAATCTTTCGTAACAACGCCCGACGTCATAGACTATGACGTTTACGGCGCAGTCGTAATCAGGTTGTGACGTCATGTTCCGGAGGTCATGGCTCCAATACGTTTTCTCCAACATGTGTGCTATTCGTGTCCTAAAACTCACTTCAACGACATTATTCAAGAAAAAAATACTAATTTGTTGTTTGGAACACTACCGGGTAGGTTTTAATGCAAAGTGGTATAGAGTCATTTGGTATAACCTTAACTTAGTTAAGGAAAATTTCATGAGGACTCATTCCACACGCGGGTTACGACTCCTATTCTTTACTACTCCTTAGTAAGGGTGGTTACAAAAATAACAACAGGCTACGGTACAATACTCACAGCCATCTCACCCTCTCCAGAGCGTCTTTAGCACGGAGCACACAACTGATCATCCAAGACTCTTCAAACAACACGGTCACGATCACCGAGGGTCCAGTTTTCGAGGGTCCGTTTTTATCTGAGGCAGCACGTTTTGTTCATGTTGGACGTAAAATGTATTTCCTACTGAGTGATTGATTCTACAAAAGCATATCTGAATAATGTATAGCATGGGGATGCGGGTTAGCGGGCATTACCCGTCTTTTTTCCAATAGCTCGTTTAAAAAATGCGTCTGCTAGAAATTTTTGCGGAAGACATTTTGTTGAATCATGGGTAAACGAGTCAAAGTAGAATAATGACTAGACTTAAATACTTTTATATTTTGTGAACTTTGATCACATTTGTTTCCATAAACTCCTGTATGCATGTTTTTCAAAATAAACTCAGACTAGAGCATCGTTTCGTACATCTCCAAATGACGAGAGGTCGCTCAGTGCGTCAAAATGGCGGCAAGTGTGGAATTCTGAGATTTATAAAAAAGAAACTTCAGGTAATTTAAATGACTAATAGACATGAGACACCTTGAAACGCATTTGTAAACACATAGCGCATTCATGTTCTTGTTACTTCCAATGGAGCAAAGACCTTCTAACGAGTTTGTTTGAGAAGACGATTGGGAGGCAACAGAAATATCTGAGTGTAACCAACTTGTCAAGTGTCAACATGATTTTTGCAGTTTGTTTTGGCGGTTTCACATTACTGAGTATCATCAGAAGCAGATCAACTAGAAGTGTAACAGCTGTAGATTAGAATTCGGACTCGACAAATCTCCCATAATACCCCAAAGATGGTCTGCGCAGCTCAACTGAGACGTAAATGACAAAATGATTAATTAGGCCTACTAGTTCTCTCCCCACTAAAGGAGGAGAGACTTAGCCCTATATCATTTATTGGAAAATGTTGCGCACAATCTTCCTCAGCTGACGAATCGATCAACAAGTGTCAAATCACATACCATAAATATTTGACTGCTTGAGAAGGAGTACGTTATTCTAAACAACAACGATCATCTCAAAAGGTACTCTAGCTATTCTGGAGTCTTTTCTGTGGCACCTGTTCTAATCCCCCCTTGATTGCTTTTCAACTTTCCAATGCTGTTGTGGCGCGCAGACACATACCCACATGACTAACATTGATGTTACACTGATTCAAGGCAAGGGAGACAACTAGTAGTGCGAAACACGGATTACTCCTGATAAAGACAAAAGAATAAAAGTACTCTCTCCTGTTTCTATTGTAAAACCTCCAGGTGGTGAAGTTTTTCAAATAGAGGAAGTGAACATTGATTGGCTTTAGCAGTGTGGTGAAGTCTTGCACTCGCAAAAAAGACTTCATAATATACCAGAGACAATATTGATCTGGTATAAACTTGCAGCCTTCATACTAGTGGGATTTTTTCTTCATTATCTGCAATTTAACTGTTGACCCGTGCGAGTCCCTAATTTTCTGGACAGGATCCAGCGGGTTTAGTCACCATTCAGTTCAATCATGTGATGATAAAAATGTATACTATAAATACTACTTCGACACAACATACCTGCTCTGAAACACATGTAAATACTAACTAATGCTGACTTCCTGTACGACACTGAGAGTGTTTTCAAACTGGGTCTTTATAACCCAGATCTAGAAACTGTCCAATGAGAGCAGAATGAGAGTTGTAATGTCTAGACCCTGACTCTGAACTTTCAATATCTAGATGGGGTAAGTGCCATCTAAACACGGGCACTCGTCAAACCGCCTGCACCACTATAGTGTGTCCCAGTCAATGTATTTGTCTTGAGGTTTACAAATAAAAATGGTGTTTAGCAACTTATGTCCCTATGGTAGTATCACAGTGTACAATGGAAGTTTATAGTACTCATTCAAAATATTATCAAACCACACCCAGTAAAACTAACATTTTGAAACATTTTCTGTCGAGGTGGTCGATCTCTGGCCTAAATTTTGACCTCAGCAAGGCTGAATGTAGGATTGTGAAGAATGTGTTTCTGTTCTGAATCATTCATCTGATTCTACTTTATTTGTGTACATGTATTTCAGATGGTTGCTTGATGTTAAAAGATTGCTACCAAGCATCCTGGCATTTAGGACAGAGTAGTTAACAACAGTCCTAAATGTTCTGGAATGGATAACCGTTTTGTGCCAAAGTCGTCTACCTGGAGTTCACGGTCTGGGGTTTTGCTAGGACTGGGGGACGATCATGTACCAGCAGGTGACAACATGAATGAGCAACCCATGTACAAGTCCCCCAAGGGAAATAACCCTGCTGTTCCATTACTAAATGTTGGTTTGAACAACGGGGAAAGCACTGAGTTAACACACAGCATGACAAACGGTCTGACTGATGTCAATCCTCTAATGGATATTAACCTTCCAGCCCATATGTTCACGAAGGCCATCAACTTTGAGTCGATTCAACAGACTGATGAACAGATGGAGGAACTGGAAGCCTTTGATATCCAGAATGAGCATGTTCACAATGTCTCTCTTAGTAAGTATATTTACCTCAAGGCTGTAATCATTCAGGCTTCAAATTTAACCAAGGCCACTGCCTTGGATGCCCTACCTACCGGCATTGATGCCTGCTGCTAATTTCCTAGTAATTTTGTGCCAGCCAGGCATAGTGCCCTTAATTTCACCAAATTGACCTTGCCCTCAAATTTCTCAATTTCTATCATCTAATAATTCTGTCTTTTAAAATCACCTAGTAAAAGCGTAATACTTGATTTTTAATGCATTTCCTTGCTAATTTGCCATTCCTCCACCTACTCACAATATACTGCCTTTGTGTCTTCAGCATATACTCCCATAATTCAATCACCTCCTTAATAAAGTTACTTCTGGATAAATTTAGAATCCTGTTGTTTACTAAGCTTTTATCTTCTTGCAGACTATGTACCTGATAAGCAGGCGGATATATTGGAGCAGCAACAGGCTAGAGAACAAGCCAAGCTGATGAAGCGGTTTAAAGAACTACGTCAGTGGCAGCTACAGCAGCAGGAAGTTCTCATGCTTCAGCAGCAGAATCAGCTCCTTGCTCTGAAGAATGAACAACAGAGAGTTCAGGATATGATTGTCAAACAGAGACAGATGCAATGGGGTGGCCAAGGTGAGCGTTTTATTTTGATCCTGATAAAATTCAGAGAAATGAATAATTTGTTCAGGTATTCAGAAAAACGACGACCAGGAAACAGTCTGTCTGCCTATGAGAGGCACTCTTAAACAAGATTGTGCCATAAAACTAATTGTTTGTAAATGAACAGTTATAATGCTGCAATGTGTCATAATCGGTGTGTAGAAAAATGTTCCCAGTCATTTCCTGTGTCATGTTGTGTTTTTATTCTAAGGTACCACACACACATCTGAACCATCTCCCTTCATCAGTCCTAGGAAGCGGACAGTGCGACCAGGAACTGGGCTAGCCCAGGCTTTAGCTGGAGGTGTGGTCCACCGGTATAAACAGATACATGGCACAGCTGGTCGAGACATCGCTAAGGTAGATCAACATGATTTTATAACACAAAAGTTCCTCTAGTTTGTTTTCCATAATTGAACACTCAGCTATGGTCACCATGTTTTCATGAACATCTCCGTAAGGAAGAGAAGTAAAGAATACTATTTCTCTATTATGAAACCTGTATGCACATCTACTTATTTGTGGCTAAGATGAAGGTCAGCTAATTTCCACTTTTTTTTTCAGGAGAACAAATTCCTCAGTATTGATGTTTGCCTTCATTTACTTAATTAATGGCCCCACATTTATTCAACTGAAGCAATCGATCTGATGTTGATATACGGATACTTGAACATGGTTGGGTTTGTATTCTGCAGGATCATCCAAGGGGTCAGCTTCCTCGACCTCTGCTACCAGACTCTGACTCTGATGGGGGAAGTTATCATGGCCCAGAATTGTACAGTGATGTAGGCTCTGTGGATAGTCATGATGATGGGCCCCAGGATAGACTGTGTTTATTACCACAGACAGACTGTGACACTGGCAGTAATGCAGGGCTACAGAGAATGCCTGGTGCACATGGTGAAGGGGAGATAAGTCATGCAAGAGTCAGTAAAAGTGATATGATAGAGCTTGAGACAGATGAGGGGATTGGGACGCAGTCTTTCAGATCCTCTCCTGTATTCACACAGCATGAGGAGGAGGAAGAGGTTCCAGTGTGGGGTAACAATAATAACAGTATGGTAGATATAGATGTGGATAATGACATGGTTATGGAGGATCAATGCCATAATGAAGACGATCAGTTCACCGGCCAGGAGGAGACTGACCCGAAACAGGCAAGAAATAACTAACCTTCTAGGAGAACTCCTAAGTTTGCTGCAAAGAATAATTTCTGTTATGAGCCGCATGTAGGGCAATGCATCAAACAAACAGTGTTTCCACTGATTCACCAACTATAGCATGTACCATTTGTTAGGATGAGATTGCTTTTGCCTGAACTGTTTTTTTCATTCGTTGTTTTAGATATGTTCTGATAATACGGATCCTGATGAGAGGCCAGTGTCTTCAGCTCTTGGAGGTAAGCCTGCCTTAGTATTTAGGCTGAACAAAGTGGCTTTTTATATAGCCTGTAGCCTAGCTGTGGAAGCTCAGTTTAGTTACCACTACAATGTCATGCTACACATACGTCATGTTACGCATATTGGACTCCCACTGGATGTGCCCCACCCCAGGGTATTGAGGCTCACTCTCTATCTCCAAAAGCCATCCTTCAGACAAAGTCGACTAATGTGTTGCCAATAACGGGTGGATTTTGGGTTTGAATTTAACTCTGTTCACTTTTGCAGCTCTCTAAAGGGATCAATCTACAGACAGAGCTGAATGTTAGTTTCTCAGTCACTGTCCTAGAATCTGCCGCATCCAGCCTTTTGTATTGCGATAATAAACAAAAAGAAACCTGTTTCTCATCGTGTAATCTTGATGATCATAGGCCAGGTCGTACTGTATATTGGTATCTTATGTCACAGAACTTAATATTACAACGCTATATAACACAGCAGTCACAGCAAACGGAATGTGAAACATATCTGAATGTCAATACTGTGATACTGAATTGGACAACATGGTCCAGTATTGTGTAAAGGTCAGTAGAATGAGGTTCTTTTGGATGGCATACGTATGTTTGTTGCCTGCTAATGTTTAGGTTTTTATCCCACTGCCATTTTGACCTCGGGTCTTTTCGTCGTCATGTATGTCCGTACGTCCGTCCAACTGCCCGTTACTGCATTTTAGGCAAAACCGCTCGAGACACAACCACCAAATTTTTAACACTTATTTATCTAGTGCTCATGTTGGAGCACATACAGTATGCTGGTTTTCCGAAAATTTGGATAATTTTATGTCTTCCATTCGATCATGTGAAATAATCACAACAGATTTATTTCAAAGACTTAAATTATTGGTGGCATGAAATCAACTACTAAGGGAACAGACACATTTTGAAAAATATCACATGCATTTGCATGAAGATTATGAAATTGAGAAAGAAAGAAAATCTCCCGCCCACATCAATTTGTGGAAAAAGTGTCTGAGAAACTAATAATCGACTTTGTCAGGCCTTTCCGACCATTCTTTTCCAGTTTATCAACTGTAATAATGTTTATAAAAGTATGTGAAAAAGTTATGCACTGGGCTGTGGTTTGTTGTGGTGTAACTTTAAAACTTTTTTTCATCTCTCTCATCTTCCCGTTTCTTGTAATCTGTGTTTATCTGTTCAATTAACCTATGAATTTTATAATTGTAGGGAAGAAAACATTTGAAGAATTGTTGGAAGAACACCTTAGAGCGGAAGAAGAAAAGGTAGTGTACAGTTGGAAATGACAATTTGTTGATAACTTCTTCTGAAGAAGCCCATGTTGAACCAATATCGATAGCTATTGGTTCAAGCACAGTCCACAGTTTTCAAATTTCTCTTCTCATAAACACACTCGATACTTTGTCACATCATATGCTTTGTGGGTCTGTTGAACTCTAGCTTGGTTGCTGGTCGTAAAACTCACTTGATGTAGGATACACGATCTAAAAATCAAATTTGTCCTGTCATCCTCATCCTACATGGAGCAAGTTCAAGACCAACGACATGTTCAACCAAGAGGTCAACAGCCCTACTAAGCTCATGATACTTTATGGTAAGTGTGCAACATTGGAAATGTGGGATTTTGACTGTTCATGAGAACAGAAATTGAACAAGATGAGTAGCTTCTCAGATTAGTAGGTCAACCGCTGGGCAGCCTGTCTGAAAGCGCATGTTGCCTTCCCTTGTAAAATCTTGTGATATGAGGCAGCATTGTTTAAAAGCCCAAAAAGTGTAGCTATAATTTTAGTTCAAATATTCTGTTTAGGAGGATATATTACTTACGTTCACAGTTTGTCTTTTTGCGACCTTTGAAAATAGGTCAACATCTGACAATGTGAACTTGACCTGGTATCATGCCAAAGATCAAGACTCAGCTCAATTTGTCCCTTAGATAATGTTCACAAGGAAACATGAGCCCTATTCACATTTTGAACTCAGTGACCTATAAAAACAAGTCAAGGTCAGTCCAGATTGAACTTGACCTTGAGGCCTTCATAAGGTCGCATGACAAAGATCCAGTCACAAGTTCTCATTGTGACTGAAATATTGTATTCACAAGCTATTCACATTTTTACCTCTGTGACCCTTGAAAACAGCTTAAGGTCAGTCGGGATTGAACTTGGCCTTTAGGCCTTTCATAAGGCAGCGTTGTGCTACAGCTCAGCAACTCTAGGCCACTTTGTCCATTAGATATTGCATTTGCAAGCAAATATGACTGCTGTTCACATTTTCACCCCTGTAACATTTGAAAACAGGCCAAGGTCCGTCCAGAGTGAACTTCTCATAGAGACCCTTATAAGGCAGCCTTGTACCAAAAATCCAGTCGCTAGCTCTCTTTGTTGTTGAGATATTGTGTTTACAGATATATTCACAGATTGACCTCTGTGACCTTTGAAACTAGGTACTTGACCTAGAGACCCTCATAAGACATTTTTATGCCAAAGATTGAGGCTCTAGCTCAATTTGCTCCTTAGATATTGTGTTCACTAGGAACTAGGTCTCCTATTCACATTTTGATCTCTGTAACCTTTAAAACTAAGTCAAGGTCAGTCCTGAGTGGATTTGACCGAGAGTTCCTCATAAGGCAGCACTGTATTAAAGATAAGGCTTCAGTTCTCTCTGTTCTTTATGGGACGGACAGGCAAACAGCATTTCCGTATTCCCCTCAAATGTGTGTAGCAGGGGTCAAATACATGGTCTGTACTTGGAATCATAGTTGTCACTATTGGCTCAACTTCGACTGTTATTGTCCAGTCTCTTCTCAAAATATCGGGTCCTGAGTGGATTTGACCGAGAGTTCCTCATAAGGCAGCACTGTATTAAAGATAAGGCTTCAGTTCTCTCTGTTCTTTATGGGACGGACAGGCAAACAGCATTTCCGTATTCCCCTCAAATGTGTGTAGCAGGGGTCAAATACATGGTCTGTACTTGGAATCATAGTTGTCACTATTGGCTCAACTTCGACTGTTATTGTCCAGTCTCTTCTCAAAACATCTCTCTAATCTAATCTATTGCACACATGCAACATTTTGTCTGTGTGATCCCATGGAGAAAAATATATGGAAACTTCATGGTTGAAAGATGCTGATAGGTTTCGTCAATATCTGTCAATAATAAGCTGATTCATTATTGAGTCAAAGCAAGTAACAGAAAATACCACCAGTTCAGAAAACTTGGTTGTTGAGTGCTGTCACATATCACTCCCATATGGGCCTTTGCAAACTTCATATGAAGATGTGAAATATTTCTATTATTTCATTTCACAAAAACAAAAACATTGTTTTGGACTGTTAGGAGATAAACCTGACACATTTGCACATTTTTCTAGTCTAACTCAACAGCTAGTCCTCCAAATGCATCAGAGAAAACTCCAAAACGTCCATTTCTTCGCCGAGGTCAAGGCCTTGCCAGGTTCATGGCTCCACCAAAGAAGAGAGAAGTTCCAAACAGTGGGAAACCATCAGCTCCTAATACAAAATCAGAGCCAGGAAGGAGTGTGCCTGTGAAGAAAGCCAGTAATACAAGGAGTAACAACTCTGATGTACCCAGATCTATCAACAGAGGAATGAGTAAAACTGTCTCGACGTCAAAACCTGACATTTCCAACCCCGACTCCAGTGCCAAGGTAAATGAGAAATGAAATTGACTCCTGTAACAGTATGTTCTTAACCCAGCAACTTTCACAACCTACTTTGACATGTCTCAATGTTGACCAGTCTCAAATAGCTGCTTTTCACCCAAAAACTTCAAAAACAAATTAAATTTATAGGGAGTGCAAGTTCATCAGTGAATTTCAGATTTGTTCCAGTGATTTTTCAGATGAAGCCATTCTTACGGCAATACCCCTGTTAAAGCCCTGTTATCTCACTTGCAGGGTGTACTCAAGAAGTCAGCTATTACACCCAAGCATGGACAGGGTGTTCCTGGTATAGCTCAGAAGTCACTCAAATTGAGCCAGCCAGTGTCCAAGTCCATGAGTATATCAGAGATACAGAGAGACTCTAAGGAAGCCACTGGTGTAACAGCAGGAGGACAAAAGCACTCAAATGAGAGAATCCAGGCCAGTCTTCAGTTAGCTGGGGGTAACAGTGAACCTGTGAGAAGGGATGTTAGTAATTTTAGGGGTGATGCTTCTGGGAGTCCAGTTAAGACAGACAAACTGTCTACCTGTCACAGTCAACGTAAGAGTGTGGATGTTTCATTTCTCTCCCGCTTAGAGAAGAGACAAGAAAACGAACAGGTAATCTGCTTACCTGTAATCTATGCATCAGTAATCTGCTCACCTGTAATCTGTTCACCTGTAATCTACTCAACAGTAATCTGCTCACCCCATAATCTGCTCACCTTCAGTCTACTCATCTGTAATCTATTCACCTGTAATTTACTCACCAGTAATCTACTCACCTGTAATTTACTCGCCAGTAGCCTGCTCACCCATAATCTGTTCAACTGTAATCTAGTCACATTCTGAAACGCGAAGTCGTCTCGAGACACAGGGATCGTCTTCATAAAACCTGAACAATAATAGATTCCAAGGTCCGGCTTCTGAGATTTCTCGAAGTCTTGACAAACTCTTTAAATGAGAGAGGATACAACGAAAACATCTGTTGAATATTAAGCCGATTTATTGTAAATTCATTCCACCTAACTTAGGAATGACCGGCATCATTTGGTAGGCAGACTAGCACAACCTCATCAACATCAGACTATTCTGTAAACAGTCATTTTTCGGAACTGGAGATAGCAATAACTATTATCGGAAGCATGAGCCTCTGTAAGACCTGATGGTACTGCGATCAGGGAGACCTGGTGTTACTAGTCTGACTATAATGTGCCGTTCATTCCGTTATATACAATACTAGACGTTTACAATGTCAATTTAACCCGACATAGATGTCCTTACACTTCGGTACAATTATGACAGACAGATCACAAATCTGTCTCATTACATAATTCAGTCGTCAAAACGAAGGTTAAATCATTATACTTATATAAGCTGTTTCTACATTATCTGTATAAATCTGAACTTACATAACCGACCTAAAGGGTCATGGAATAGTATTTCGGAAATAGGTTTGTCAAAACACATCATAATACCAAGGTTTGCATGCATACAGATTTATATAAAATTGTTAAATGAAAAGTCGAAATTTATACATTTATATGGGGGTCCAGAATCGACATCTTACATATCTTTTATCCATTTATATGGTGGTCAAGAATCGATATTTCACAACGTGTAGTCTGCTCACCTGTAATCTATTTACCTGTAATGTATTCACCCATAATCTATTACCTGTAGTCTTCTCACCTGTAATGTACTCACCCATAATCTACTCACTGTAATCTGCCCACATTCAGTCTGCCCATCCAAAATTGATAATTGATTCACCTGAAGTCTATTCAATTGTAGTCTCCTCTCTCATAATCTATTCACCTGTAATCTGTTCAGCTGTAATGTACACGCCTGCAATATGCTCAGCTGTAATCTACTCGCCTGTAATATGCTCACCCGTAATTCACTCACATGTAATCTACTCACCTGTAATATACTCAACTGTAATCTGCTCACCCATACCTTATTTACCCATAATCTAGACACCTGTACTCTGCCCACCTGAAATCTACTTACCTGTTCTCTACTTCAATTTGAGAAACATTTTTAGGGCATTCTGCTTTGTTACCAAGCCTAATAATGCCAATAGTGACATTAACACCTTTTCCAAATATCTTTGTATTGTATAGTAGTACGGGAAACTACACAATATCTGAATAGATTAAGACGTTTGGTGCTATTTTGTAGGTAGAGGAGGAGGAGTTGGAGGAATTTGAGATGTTAGAACATTTTGCTGATAATGCATCTTTCTCCAGTAATTCATCACTGGTCGTCAGAGTTCTGCAGAAGGATAAGGCTAGAGCAGCCCAACCCCAGGTAATTGTCGCTCACATGTTTTATATACACCCAAGTTCTTATTGTTGTCAACCTAAGGAAAAGGAAACATATTTAATTATCTATCAAGGGTTTCTTACATATTGTCTTTATAATTAATAAATATCTAAAGGACAAATTGTTTCATAGATGGCATTTCCAAACATATAAGGGAAACAAATTAAATTTTATTGATAAATGTTGAAAAGAACTCTGCTGTTTCCTGTTTCCAGCCTGGCCCATCCAGTTCAGGTCAGCTGCCCTATCACCATGACAACCATCAGAGATTTTTCAAGCAGCCATACAGACAGTATGTAGATTGTACTCTATCCACGCATGGTGAACTTCTCCATTGTAGGAGAGCATGTGGCTCATTCCATACAAAGTGTAACGCACATAATACAATAACCATATCATCTCTGGAAAATAATTTCAACACTCCTGCACCACAATTCTGTGTGTGAATTTGAAAAGGAATGCAAGAAATTCTCAATGAATTGGGCCATATGTTACAGTTGAAGTGAATAATTCTATTTTCTAGACTATCACAAATCATCTAAATAGCTTGGCCTTGTTCAAACTATGTCCATGTTTCAATTTAAATTTGAAGCTGTAATCCGCCCAAAAGTGGTGGAATTTTTCATCTCTCAACTGTGATGTTTTCAGCATAAAAGCATGCTAAGACATCATATTTTTCATATACGGTCAGTGTACACAGTTAAAGAAGAATATTAGTCAGAGAAATTTGAAAAATTGCCTCCGCTTCAATGCCAAAGCATGCACAATCACAACATAGGAATAGCAATGACATCAGTTATACGACACTCCGCATTATGACGGTGTCCAACAAGCAGTGATGACGTGGCACGCCCGCTTCCAATTATGACATTGCAATGCTGACAATCAAGCCACAGAGTGTGCTTCACTGTGGCTGTCAGAAAAATGAATGGCATGCCATGTCATTTATTTATGATTCTCATTTTCTCACGTTTTCTCATGAAAGCTAGACACAAGTTGAGATTAATGTGGTAAAATATACTTCGTTCTGTACCAGTTGTAACAGTTTTCACTCTCGCATAGTTTCACAAAACTGCAGAAAGATTTTGAGGCTGGCTAAATCTTTAAGGAAGTGATGTTTCCTTGATCTTTATACTACAAATGTTGCAATAAATGATTTTATCATATCGCTAGGGCGGACCTGAAAACTGCTGAAGATGAAGGCAGTGATAATGATGAGCAGAATGAGACACTAGAGGAGATGAGTAGTGATAGTGAAAGTTCAGACAGTGATAGTGATACAGAGGTGGAGGAACTCATCTCCACAGTCAGAACTCTGGCCATTCAGGTGGAGGAGGATGGAGATAATGAACACGATCACGGTCATCGTGATGTTAGGACTGTCGAGAACAGATCTGGTAAGGACTATAGTGAATCCTCGTCAGATGAGGATACGAGACAGTATACGCAGGACCGAAACAAATCTCCAGTAAAAAGGAAAATAGCAGGAAGAGATGATCACAATCCAGTAAGCAAAGACACTCTAACTCAGGTTTTAAGAGAGAGTGTATCATTCTCAGGACTTGGCCCTGGCTCATCATCACATGATAGTGGTGTGGACAGTTCAGCACAAAGGGCTAACAAACATTATAGTGGTGAGCGGGAGTCACCAAATCAGGATGATAGGGTACACCTGAGCCGACCATATAGTCGATCAACTAACAGAAATGACAACCAAACAGAGCAATCTGACCGACGGACTGGTGATGACTTTGATGATGGTGAGGAGTGGGGGGACACCAGTATGAAAAGGACAAAAGACAGGTCACCTTCAAGTGATGACAGCATCGCTGATGATACATTAGTAGAGGAAACCAAAGACAAAATAAGTCCTGCTAAAGGTAATGTCTTCACTGGTGTCAGAGTTCAGATCCTTATATGTACGAATTACTATTTTGCATCGCTTGCTAAATTTTAGACCTCCAGCTTCCTACAGATTATGTTCCAATTTACCCAGATTAACTTGCACTTTGCATACGACTGTTTGGAAGTTGGTAGGAATGGTAGTTTTACACCTGCTTGTCGATGTCCTAATCAGAACTATATGTTCGACTGGAGATTTTAAAACTCAAGCCTTGAAATCCTGTCGCAGATAATCGTCTGGAAAAAAACCCTATGTGAACTGATACTATACTATAGGTCAACTGATTTCTTCAACAAGGTGTATTGCTGATTGTAGCTGTCTGTAGCTTGGTCTTTTTCACGATATGTGTATTGAGAATACATTACTTGACATGACTACGTAGTTCAAGCATACATGAAGCTATATTGAATGGTGTTACTTTCAGGACTGATTCAAATTAGGTCAGATGTGTATGACAGTGGACCCCCAGCTGTACCCTCTCCTCCCCCAACATCTAAACTGGTCACTAAACTCTTCCCCAAGCTGAGACCTCCAAAACCCAGCCCAAAGGAACAGGTATTGTCTGTAGAACTATATTTGAATTCAATTCCATCTAGGTTTTGAGATAATTAATATATTTCACATAATTTAATTTCAAGACCACTATGATGATGTTCATATTATCAACCTGCAGAATATTGGGAAACATCACCTATTATTCATTCATGTGTATACATCTAGTATAAGGACAAGACAAATGGTCCTGTATGATAACCATTGAGAACTAGAAGCTATATTGTTATATGCCTGTCATGAAATGAGATTATATGGGATAGCGAGTTCTGTCCATCTGTCTATCTGTCCGTCCATCTGTTAACTTCGGTAAGCTGTGCATTATCTCCAGTCATGGATTGGTACCAGACTTTGGTTACACCTTTCTCATGGAGAACAGAGGAGCCCTATTGTTTTGAGATCAAAGGTCAAGGTCACTGTGGCCGATAATCAGTAAATCATTGTTATCATTGTATTATTATGCCCCCCCAACTAGAGGGGGGCATATAGCGATCGCTTTGTCTGTCCTTCTGTCCGTCCTAGCGTCTGTCTTGTCAATATCTCGGTTACTATTTGATGGACAGGATTGAGTTTCGGTTATATTTTCAAGAGTTATGGCCCTTCGTTCCTGAAATCTCTGTGTAATGGGGCTTGTCCGGGCTGGATCTTGGTTAAGATTGTATGAACAAGTATGAAATTTGCATGATATGTGGTCAGTGCCCCATAGTTGTGCAGCGTAAAGTTTCTCCGCGCTTCGCTTATATTTTCAAGAGTTATGGCTGTTTGTTCCTGAAATCTCCGTGAATTGGGACTTGTCCAGGCTGGATCTTGGTTAATATTGTATGGACAATTATGAAATGTGCATGATATGTGGTCAGTTTCCTGTAGTTGTGCAGCGTGAAGTTTCTCCGCGGCTTTCTTACATTTTCAAGAGTTATGGCCCTTAGTTCTTGAAATCTTTGTGAATTGGGACTTGTCCGGGCTGAATCTCGGTTAATATTGTATGGACAAGTATGAAATTTGCTTGATATGTGGTCAGTGCTCCATAGTTGTGCAGCGTAAAGTTTCTCCGCGTTTCGCTTATATTTTCAAGAGTTATGGCCCTTTGTTCCTGAAATCTCTGTGAATTGGGACTTGTCCAGGCTGGATCTTGGTTAATATTGTATGGACAATTATGAAATGTGCATGATATGTGGTCAGTTTCCTGTAGTTGTGCAGCGTGAAGTTTCTTCGCGGCTTTCTTATATTTTCAAGAGTTATGGCCCTTCGTTCTTGAAATCTTTGTGAATTGGGACTTGTCCGGGCTGAATCTCGGTTAATATTGTATGGACAAGTATGAAATTTGCTTGATATGTGGTCAGTGCTCCATAGTTGTGCAGTGTAAAGTTTCTCCGCGTTTCGCTTATATATTCAAGAGTTATGGCCCTTTGTTCCTGAAATCTCTGTGAATTGGGACTTGTCCGGACTGGATCTTGGTTAATATTGTATGGAAAATCATGAAATTTGCATAATATGTGGTCAATGCCCCATAGTTGCGCAGCATGAAGTTTCTCTGAGTTTCGGTTATATTTTCAAGAATGATGGCCCTTCGTTCCTCAAACCTTAGTGAATGGAATGTATATATATTTGTCCAGGCTGGATTGATACTTCGCATATACATTATACAATTAAATCAAGGTGAAGAAAGTGACTGAAGCAGAGTTGTGATATTTATGCAAATTAGGCCTTGATCGACCAAATAAAATCATCCTATTTCCAATTAACTGATTTGGACAGAGAAAGTGACTATATATATGTTATTCTACATTCCAAAGCAGACCACATAGGTCCCGAAGTATGAAATTGCCCCAAAAAGGGTGAATTGGGTGTAAAATTCAAATTTCACAGAGGCACATTAAGCAGTCTCTGCTTCTTTCCTGCGTTTTTTTTTCCTTCTCTGCCACATGTGGCGCTATGTATAAGTTATATGTATAATTAAAAATCTGATCTATCTACTGCATTCATCATACTCCCGTCTTGAAACTTGATAACATACTTTGTACAGTGATATTTTATATTTCTGTCACAATAGGAACAAATAGACAAACTACAATCGGCTAAAGAGTCCACAGTTGGGGATGGTATTAACTCCAAGATACTACGTGACAAACTGGACGAACTTGAAGTGGAAATTAACAAGTTCCGGATGGAGAATTCAACTCTTGAACGACTGAGGAAAGAGAGAGAAGAGGTAGGTGAAGTGGCTAGACGGTGGGGGGATAGGTAAACAGAGGAAAGAGTGGGTAGAGAAAGTAAAGAGGGCAAAGTGGTTGATAAACTGGATGAATTACCAATGCCTAGTTAACAGTGGTTGGATAGTGTAGTTGATGTTTGATAGTCTTATATGTGATGTTTCTGTTCAAATTTTCAGGGGCTTACTAAACTCAAGAAAGAGATATCAGAGTTTGAAAAGGAGAAGAATGAAGAATTGCAAAGACTTCAAGAATTCAAAGCGCAAGAGATGAAAAAATTGAAGTAGGTTCATTATTCCATACATGGACAGGGATTCATACACGTCGTGTTTTGACACCGGTATTCGGTGTCAAAACTCCCGTAAAAACTCAATTTTGCCACCAAAAAACTGAAGTCTGAGAGTTTTAGAAGGGAAAAACTGAAATTTTGGAGAAAAATACTGAAGTCTCCAAAGGCCAATACTTCGTAACTTCGTAATTTATAATCGAAAGATATTGCGGACAAACAATCGAGAAATGGGGAATACCAGAAAAATAGGTCGACATCTTCGGTCATTTCCGTGTGATTCGGTACCGCTCAGTTAAACTTCGGTTGGCCGACCGCTAATTATTTATGTCCGTTTCCCGAACTGTTATCGGGGTCATGCCGTCGGTAACCCTAAAGCCTGTATTCATACTAAATGTATGTGGAGGTTTCCGAATTGCGTTGTGTGGCGGAAAAAAAATTGCTGGGAAAGTTTGACACGTGAGAATGAATAAGCCCCCAAAGACGTCTAACTCTCCTTGGAATGGACTGGTAAATATCTGACCATCGCTGAATAGTATTTATCATAAAGGAGACGATGTAATCTTCGCATAGGGCATTTGTTTTCACTCAAAGCTGAACGATCTTGTCGTGTTGTTGTTGTAAAGAAACTGGCATGTCGTTCGCATGTACGCATTGTACGATGTTGAAACTGAAACCAAAGTTTGATTGTACCGTAGTTAATAACGTTTGAATGGATAATTCAAAGACAGCGAACTGATTTAGCCACAATATAAACCTGACTAGATCATTCTGTGATTTGAAGATACATAAAGAAGACTTGAATTTTTTTTATACTGTCAAAACTTTTTTAAAATTTAATGAGATGGTGCAAACATGGAGGTAAAATCGGATCCGATTATTACCTCCATGGTGCAAACAAACCAAAACAACTGAAGTTGATTTTTAAAATTACTAGACTAGGCATCCATTTTCTGGCATTGAATTTAACTGATCTGTCTATTATCCTGAAACAAGTGTCCCACATTAGGGCAGCACAGAAACATTTCAAATGCCTGCCCCATCAACAAAAGTCTGGCGTACTGCATTTACATGATTTAGGTCAAACGTTATTGGCAAATTCATTCTTCCAATAAGGGTGGTCAAGTCAAACTGTTTGGCACTTAATTGCAGCCTTCAATAACCAAACATGGTAAACTTATGTATCTCTCTAGAGTCCGCATGATCCTATCGAAAGTGAGCCAGCTGCCTTCGCGCAATAGTTTACAAAATTGTGTGCCTTTTCAAACAGAATTCTCTCTTCATTTCATTTTTATGAGTTTATGGTCGCCAAGGACTAGCTGCAGTTGCTGGTCTTCAATCGTGTAATTTTTTTTTGCATTGTCTTTTCATCTCTCTTTTTTTAATTTCTCTTTTGAATTTAACCCTGGAGTTGTACTGGACTTTTAATTTTAGTCCGAATATTTGCCAAATTTCACATCAAATCTTTTGAAAAAGTTGAAATTTCCACGCAAAAATTATAATGTAAGATTTTGAAAAGGAAGTCTGGTCCAGATCCAAGTGGTTTTTAATCAGCGTAGCTGGAACGTTTCAAAACTTGCATACTTAAATTGGACATCATTTGCAAGCCAGGAACTGATACATCGATTTCATTCAAAATTACTAAGTTTGTAATTTTAAAAATTAATTTGAATTGCCTTGTGTAATCTTGTCTTGTTGACATCCACAATGTGACATAATGTGCTGAAAATAGATGGTATCTTAGACCTTGGTAAATTAAGAACATAAAACTGAAGATGTTAAATTATGTGTTTGTTGCTTTATTTTCACAATTCAAATACATAGCGGTATTGACAGGCTCCATTGATGGTCGTATGAAAATTTGTTATATACATTACTCATGGCGGTTGCAAAATTAGAAATAAACTCAATAGAAGTCTGTCGGCCGGCGACAAAAACGTAAAAATACTCAATTCAGGTGAAAAAAATATTGAATTTTCAGTATCCGGTGGCAAAAATTTGGACTTCTATGAAACCCTGATGGATGTCATCTCTGTATCAAAATTAGTAAGAATAATTAATCCTAATTTATGGGTACATTGAGTACTACACAATCTGCATCATTGTAAATAGTGTAAATGTTGTTTATTGTGATATTACAGACATGAGAAGAAGGTGTTTGAGAAGTACCAGAAGGCTGCTCGTGCCATGCCAGACAAGAAAGAAAGAGACGAGATTGAAACTCTTAAATCACAGGTACATATACATCTCAATCAGACAATTATACTACTTCTGCAATTCTTCAGCATATTCAATCTTTATTCTTGCCATCTGAGACAAGGAAATGTTGATATATTTTGTTGCATTTCACCTTTAACTCATTCAGTACCGAGCCTCATTTCTGGCCTCAGTACCAGTAGCTCCACAGCTGAGTCTCAACGTGTGCAGTGCACAAATGTCCATCACAGAAGCTGTCGACCAAAAGTTCATTTCAAAAATATTTTGTTTATGAAAGTGAATAAAATTTGAAACTTTATATCTCCATGAAACACACAAGCATCAGAAATTGTGTTTGTGTTATTTTTATAATTATATACACGAAATTATGAATGCAAATTTCATGAAAATGTTTTTATCTGTTTGAAAAAAATGCTTCAACAAAAATAACATCGAAATTGTCATGGTCTGGTTTCAGATGTACGTAATCTCTGGCTGGTAAAATTTATAGCTGATTGTAGTATCCATTCCCTGGATAAAGATGATAATTTCCTCATTTTATTTCATCCACATATAACTTATAAATTAAAGTTTTTATCTGGTAGAAATTCCGTTGATAGTCATTATATTACGCGCAAAATAATGAAGCAGAAGGGTTTTTTTCTCGTCTGATTCAATCGCGTCCGTGCTCCGTTTCCCTGAACCGATTTCAATGAATGACGTATCATTGTAAAGCCCATTCATTCAGCTTTCTTCTCGTAGTACAATCTCCATCGGATGGCCAGTGAAACGAAAGATTTGATTGGATTGAAAACAGTGTTCACGAAACGATCTTTCTGATAAGCCCGCTGTTTTGGGCAAGTGGATTGGATAAGAGCGTTCACGTCACAAGGCGAGCCAATCGGATTGCCTCATTCATCGCGGGTTTGTTTGGAGAAATAAAAACAGAAAGATGGTGCGAAATTCTGACAAGTTGGTGTCGGACAATAGCGAAATATTTGGGAAATAAATTTACCAAACGTATACGATCGTAGGAATTCTCAACAATGGATATATACCTGTACCTTGACAGAAAATTTGACAGAAAATATCTCGTGAATTCGTCAGATTTCTCAAGGAATCGGATGCCACTTCAAGGTATTTGAACATTTGCAAATGTCGGCCAAAACTGCGCGATTTTCTCACAGATCTCTTCTCGGAATATAGTTTTATTTCGTTATATTTTTCATTCAATACGAAAATGCTTTATATATAATCGGATAGATAGCGATCTTATGTTTCGATATATGTATGGTTTACGTGATATTTCTTCCTGAATAGACCAGGAAAACAAGAATTCCAACAGCCGTGTATACGGCCGACTTCATTTTGGAAATTTTCGTGATTTTATTTTTTATCTGCGTTTTCAAACAACGATCTTGAAATAATTTTTCTGTTAGTCAAATCCAAATTTCGGAAATTGTTACGAGAGAAAATAAGCTTCGTAAACATATAGGCCTTTAATTACATTTGACAATGCTTAGATATGAAAATTCTATTTTCCCACGACAGTTATGTTTTGCGCCATATGGCGTCGATGGGGTTGAGGAGGCCCAGATCTGTGACGCCAAATGGCGCTTACGGTACCGAATGAGTTAATGATACAATCTCAATTGACAATGTAAACTTCAAATTTTGTAATGTTTAGTGCAGTAAAATGGCTGCTCTGGCTTTACCTGCTTCATGTTAAATAGGCACGAAAAAAAACCCCTGCATTCAGTGACAAGTTCAGAAGTATTAAAAATGTGACCTGTCAACAGCATCACTTTCTACTGGTCACTGAATGCATTTAGGTTTAGGTTGGACTGCAAATACCTGTATGACTAGCTGAGGTGTGAGCTTCATGTCAGCGGTCATGGTTGTACCAGATTTTCAAAATGGTATATTTTTGCTCAAATCACCATTAGCTGTCAGATGTTCAAGAAGAGTTGAAAAGGAAGGAATCAAGATGGACATCAAGTACAGCCCGCTTAAAGAACCGTTTGGAAGACTTGGAGAGAGAGAACTCGGAACTGAAGGAAGAGATTCGCTTACTAGAAAAGAAACGTTTAGAGTGGCTACAGAAGGAACAGGCCCAAAAGGTACTACGATTAGAACAGATTAATTGGTTAGCTGATTTACATAGTATCTACATCCTTTAAAAGCACATCAGAAATGACTTCTGAGCAAGAGAAATAATTGGCTGTCATCATGTAAAGATGAAAATGATTGTGTGGGAGTAATTATTGAACTCTTTGTCTTTGTAGTTGTCTGGTGGTTACTTCATGAAGAATGAGGTGAGACTGATGAACAGTACCCCATCACACGGCCCTCCAAATACTAATTTACCTCCTACAGATGAACATGGATTCATTAACACAGATTCTGATGAGGAGATGGACCCAGTCAAAGGTACAGCTTCTGCTTTCACTTCTGTCTGTGCTTCAAACATGATAGCCTTTCATGATGGATGATAGAATTGAGCAACAGCAGTACCTTTTTTGCTAAAATATTTACGCAAAATTTGTAGTACCGCATGTATTATATGGAAAAATCAGCTCCGGAATATCAGCAATTATTTTATTCGATTTTTTGCTTTTGATTTATTTATCCAATCAATAATGGTACATAAGGATATTTTTTGAGCATAAAATAATCAGAAAACAGGCGGTACAGATGTCAACCAGTAGATGTTATTGGCAAGTATAAAGCAGCAGAGAGCTTGTTCTGTCCCTAGATAATATCTAAAAGGGCTGTCTGGTAATAGTTTTGTAATACAATATTTGAAGACTACTGGATAACCACGTAATTTTATTAGATAGCCAAGTAATGTTAGTAGATAGCCAACTAGTGTTAGTAGATAGCCAAGGAATGTTAGTAGATAGCCAACTAGGGTTAGTAGATAACCAAGTAATGTTAGTAATAGTAGATAGCCAAGTAGTAGATAGCCAACTAATGTTAGTAGATAATCAACTAATGTTAGTAGATAGCCAATTAATGTTAGTAATAGTAGATAGCTAAGTAGTAGGTAGTCAACTAATTTTAGTAGATAGCCAAGTAATGTTACTAATGGTAGATAGCCAAGTAATGTTAGTAATAGTAGATAGCCAAGTAGTGTTAGTGGATAGCCAACTAATAGATAGCCAGATAATGTTAGTAGATAGCCAAGTAATGTTAGTAATAGTAGGTAGCCAAGTAGTGTTAGTAGATAGCCAAGTAGTGTTAGTAGATAGCCAAGTAGTGTTAGTAGATAGCTGATTAGTGTTAGGCTCCATATGAAGAATTACTTGGTATTACAAGTATTGTATCACAGGGTGATCAGTACACAATGATTGCTGTTAATTATGTGTCAAGTTATTATTAAGGCCAGATTTTTTTATTCTCTTGGTTTACGGATCCGCCGACCCCAAAAAACGGGTTTCCTGAAAAAAACTATAATTTCCAAATGGTCCTTTTTTTTTCTCCGCCGACTCGATTTTCCCGACAAGGAAAAAAAAAAAAATCCGGAAAACCCTGTTACAAAATTCTGTGATGAACTGCTCTCCGCGAGGGAAGACAACTCTTCCGCCACTTGGCGCGCTATCCTAAATACTCCCCGCAAAGTGTTATCGCCATTCTGTGCACAAATGTATAGCTTTCTGGGCATCCCAGTGCTTGGAGAGTGCCTTGACGTATGCGGGAGCACGAAATATGGCGGGATCTAATGGAGTTTTCCTGCATTTGTCGATAGACAACGGAAGTGACACCTTTCATTGGTTTGTCAGAGCCAATCCAGATGAAACGATTGGAAATATCATAGCCGAACACTGCGACAGTTTGATGGTAACGGAGATCAGGACGTCTCTCTGAAACTGCCAATTTCGGAGACGGAAGCATGACCCCTTCATGACATTCTGGCGAAGATTCTGCAGTCGGTATGTGTTTAGGCGTGCACAGAAGCGATACGATCGTCTCCCGAAGTCCAGGTTTGTATAGATCAAAAAGTTATCAAAGCGGGATGTTATCAAAACGGTCAAATATTCGAATAGTATATATTTTGCCTAAATTGAATTTTCAATGATAAACCGGTAACCTAAAAGTGTTCTACGCGAATTTTTCGAAACCTATTCAATCATCAATAGTAATATGTGATATGAATTTCATTATTCAAGACATTTTCAAAGTTTTCAAAATTTTCAAAATTTATACAAGGCTAGTTCAGTTTTATGATTTTTAACCTCAACCCTTGGGCATAGGGATATTGTCTTTGTTAAGTACGTCTGTCCACCTGTCTAATATTAACCTGTCTGGTCTGACCTAGCCTATGACAGGTAAACTATTCTGTTTTGATTGTAAACGTTTTTCCAGTGTCATGCGAACGTTTCAGGAATAAAATAAGAGAGAGATTGCGTCCAACAATTCACTTTCCATCTCGTTTTCTTGTTTTATGGGTTAACAGTGCAAGCTTTTATCACTGATCAGACATTCAGCAGGCAGCTGTCCTGCATACTAGATACCGGCCATGATTTTACTTCAACATTTGAAAATCTAATTTTGTTGTGCTAATTTTTTTTTGGGGAGATTTTTTTTTTTTTTTTTCCGACCGACCGACCCAAATTTTTGGGGCCTTCAATCCGTAAACCAAGAAATAAAAAAAAACTGGCCTAATATACTATGGCCATTTCCTATGCTTACTTTAGGGTGCCCAGTACTGTGATGTCCAACATAGGAAAATTACATAGATAACATGCAATTGGGCATGAGAAATGACTCTACTTTAATATATATATATACTTTATTCCACAGATGACAGACGGAAGCTGATTGGTGGTAAAAATCACTCAACAATGAAAACAGAACCTGTGAGACAGGTTACCAAACCTGAAATATCCAACCCGAGACAAGAGGGGTCCAGTTCCGCCAATCACAGAACAGATCGCTCAGGCAAATCTACCAATCAGAAGTCCAGCAAGTCTGCCTCCTCATCCAATCAGAAACCAGAAAAATCTGGGTCTCCTACTAAACCTAATCACAAGTCTATGTTGAGAGGTCATCCCCCTAAAGCTGTAAATGTGATAAGGACATCACTGACAGAAGATATACCCAGAAGGCAATTCACTGCAGCCGCAACACCACAAGAGTAAGTCAGGGGGACAGTTTGAATCTAGTCATTGTCTATACTGTCTTCTTCCCAGTGGCTCGTTTTCAATATTTTTGCTCTAAGCCATTGAGTTTGTCAATTTCTGTTCCAAGCCATTGAATTTGTGCCTTGCAATTTTAGTTTTCACCTGTGCAGTTAAAAAAAAAATGGAAATTGATACTTTATTTAATCCCACAATGCAGCACAGTGATGTCCTCACAGCTGTTCCAGAAAAAGAATACATGGGATGGGGGGAGATTTTCAAGTTCTATGGTGTATGTGTAGTGGGAGGAAAAGAGTCATTCAACATTTAGGTAGATAGGATAAATGGTTTATGGGTGTTTGGGGTCAGCAAAAGTGTCTTTCCCGCACCCCGTGTATCATTTTATGGAACATCCATTCGGTTAAGATTTATTTGGTTGTCAGCAAAAGGTCATACTATCAAATAGGAGAGCTTCTTCCATCTCAATCCAACTGTCGTGTCAGTAGTGTGAGAAAGAAGACATTGCTTGATTGTGAAGATATCATTACAAGGTAAGCTGGTACTGACTTAATAGAGCAATAACGTAGTCCTGATAATTACACAGGACTCATGATGAGAGACTTCAAAAAACAAACTCGTTCGTAAATTTAGAAAACCCTTTAAATGGACACCTAATGTCCTAGACCCACATCTAGTCACATTTATCAACATCTTGTCTCAAAAACTCACTGAAATCAAACACTCGAGACAACACAAAACAAACCTCACTCCTCGGGAAGAAGATGCGATTAACTCCGTCGCCAAAAATTCGGAAATACAGCTAAAACAGCTGACAAAGGCTCCGCTGTTGTAATCTGGAACACTTCAGATTACATCGCCGAGGCCCAATGCCAACTCCGCGACACCAATTATTACGTGGAGTACAATCATGATCTTACACCAAACCACAAAGACCAGGTCAACAAATTTTTTTAATTCCCGACAAGCTTTATAGAGGCCTCATAAACACCTCACCTCGTACTTCCCGGTTTTATCTAGTTCCTAAAATTTGTAAGTCTCTTCTCCAAGGCCTGGTAGTGGGCCACCCCATTATTAGTGGCATTTGATCACCCACCGAAGGAATTAGCAGTTGCTTGGATGAGCAACTTAAACCATTTGTTCCACTCAGCCCATCTTATGTCAGAGATACCACTGACTTCATCAACAAAGTTGAAGCACTTCACAACTTACCCTCCCACACTCTTCTCGTCATCATGGACGTCACTTCGCTCCATATGAAACCCCCTTCCAAGAAGGTCTTGTTTCAGTCGCCAAATGTTTAGCCAAACACTACGCTAAATACTCCACCTCCAATCAAAATCTTCTTCAATTACTCAAACTTGTGCTCCACTGCAACAACTTTGAGTTTAACAGGAAACACTACCTACAAGTCGGAGGAACTGCCATGGGCACTAAGGTAGCATCCACCTATGCAAACACATTCATGGATGACCTAGAGGAGAAATTAATCGCTCGCAGCGCCTACAAACCTACCTTGTACCTCCGCTTCATCGACGATATTTTTATGCTCTGGACACATGGTGAGGAACAACTCCAGGAACTCAATGATGACTGGAACTCCGCCCACACCTCAACCAAATTTACGGCTGACAGGTTGAACAAATATGCACCAAATTGCACCAAATTTGAAAATGGCTCGATCATTTTCGACCTTTTCACTAAACCCACAGATACGCATAGTTATCGCCATTATACCTCAAGTCACAGCAAAAATTGCAAGAATGCTGCCCCGTACAGACAATTCCTACGAATTTGACGAATCTGCACATGTCTTTCAGACTTCCAACTACACGCAGCCAACCTCTCACAATTCTACCACTGGAGGGGTTATCCACCTGAACTGATCCAACAAAATGTGATCTCGCGGAATCCCACCCAAGAGCGGATCTGCTTAAACCTAAGACCCACATTGACATGTCCCAGAAACGGATTCCCCTGATTTTCACATATCACCCACATGCGCATAAAATATATGACGCCACACGTGAGATCTGGCCCATCCTCCAGAGTTCAACCCACCTTGGGTCCCTCTTCCCGGATTTTCCCGTCCTTGCATTCAGATGCAACCCAAACGTGTATCCAATACCCCCGCACTCTGCCGTGTTCACTGGCAAAACCCAGATCAATCTGGTCTAAGATTGTGAATATCGGAACTGTAAAATCTGCCCTGCTATGAATCATCATCGACGCTTCAGAAGCTCGTACACAGGCCTCCGCTACCGAAAAAACCTACTTGGCAACTGCTCCACCTGCAATGTCATCTACATGCTAACTTGCAAGAAATGTGACAAACAGTATGTGAGTGAAAGCTGCCGTGAATTCTATGTCAGGATTCTTGAACTCCTTCGTAATACATGCAATCTCAAACCAGACGAACCTGCACCCCGACACTTTTGGTCAACACCCGGCCACTCTGTCACCGATATTCTCATTGAAATCATTGAAGTTGTCCGCTCTGACCCCGACACTCCAGGGAAGTTTACTGGATGAATCAGTTACATACAAAAGTACCCACCGGCATCAACGAGAGAGATTGAGTCTCGTATCTCCTCTCAGTTACATGCTTAAAAAAACTTGCCTGGAATATTGTGTCATCTTGTTTACAGCGTTAGTATGAACGGAGATGCAGAGAGTGCAGTGTCCAATGTCTCTGGTCAGAAACAGCGATCCACAGCACGTAAGATGGCTGCCAGGTTTAATGTGGACAAGTCTTCCATAGACAAAGGGGGAGAGTATGATGAAATACAACACCCTGATGGCAAGGTAGGATATGGGTACCTTCGCTATGTAAGACAGTCTTAAAAATGTTCAGCCATCTTGACTGAGTTGTGCTTCTGCGCTCAAAGGCATTTTCTTGGTAAGAAGTGTGTGTAACTTGAAGTACTGTCCAGCACATCCTCTGGATCATAGCATCAGCTGCTCTTCTCAATGCTTCTTTTGATAGTGAAGTTACATTACATTTGAAATTCGGGGCCTGTTATTCTCAAAACAATAATGTCATTATTTGTGTTAACTTTCACATGGTGAGAATAAATAATTAAAATAAATCAGTTCATTGGTTAATTATGAGTGTTCAAATACTTACACAGTTGGGTTAACTTTGTATACTCTGTTGAAAATATAGCTATAGCCCTGAAACTTTGGGATAAATATTATTGATACTGAAGATAGGTTGATCACTCTTGTTTGCTGTTTGATCGTTTCAGTTGGAGAGAATATACAGTACTGGTGCTCGTGAAATCCTCTTCTCTAACGGGACGAGGAAGGAAATCTCCTCAGACGGAGAGTCTATAATTGTCTGTTTCTTCAATGGAGATATCAAACAGATCATGTCAGATCAAAAAGTGGTATGTTCTTATGGCTTCTGTTGGTATTGTCATGACATTATGTTCTTTGGCTCTGTCATCTTGTTACCACTGAAGAATGACTATACCAATGCACACCACCAATGCACACCAAACTACCTCAGAGATATTGTCCATTTGTCAGCAATTGCTTATTACTACCATATCTCAAGACTATGCCTAGAGCACCAACTTACTTCAAACAAAGCTTGAGTCAAGGGTGGTGTATTTGTCACCAACTAGTTACCACCCTAAATTTACACCGGACACATGTCTGGTATTGTCCTGTATGTAAATACATATGTCCCTCTCTGATTTCTCGTTGCCACCATATCTCAAGATTAAGTATGCCTAGGTGGACCAAACTTACATCACACATCCATTTCGTCACAGCACAGAAGCCAAAGACAAATTAGCGAGATTGGCCTATATTAACTGGGTAATAATTAAGTAAAACTGCCAGTTGTTACAATTGCTTGTGGTCACCAATTGCTTTTTCCTCAACCAGACCTTATTTGAATAATATATTTTTGTAATATGCATGTGGATATAGATCCATCTTAATTGCCATGTTCATTTTATTCTACATCACAGATGATGTGTGCACTGATTTAGCTCGATCCGTGTAAAAAAATATTAGATAATATCAATAGTTTATCAAATGTTTTGACTGATAATAAATTGTGATCATTTTAATTTACCTATTGGTTAGCTTGTGCTAATTTTCCTCCTGTAGGTCATGGGGCTGTTTTTATCTGTCTGTATTGTTTGTTTTAGGTGTATTACTATTCAGAAGCTCAGACCACCCATACCACATACCCGGATGGGCTAGAGGTTCTTCAATTCCCTAAGTAAGTCTCTTATCAGTCTCCAAGTGTGACTCGTTCACTTCAGGAATACAGAATTTTGTTTTGGTTCTCTTCAAGAGGCTGCTCAAATCATGAAGTACTACTATTATTACACCATCGTTACTGGCAAAATCAGGTTTGATTGCTTCCGCCAAAGTGAACAGATCTGACCATTTATTTGCTCTCTAATTATCAGAGATATTTTCTGGGAATAGCTATTTCATCTCAAGCACCACACTATCGACAGCATATTTTCATATTGCAGAAGTGTTCATCACTTTTTATCAACTTCACATTGAAAGTATTCAATGTATTCCAAAGTTAGACTAGCTCAACGCTAACATTATTACTAACTTTGAAGAAAGAAAACATTTATATCTATTCGTTATTAATCTAATGTGTACTATGTAATACTGATCAGTGATACTAATGAACATCTTTAATAATTTGACAATAATTAATTGTGGATTTTATGATAGTAACCAAGTAGAGAAGCACTATCCAGATGGTACCAAGGAGATCACCTTTCCTGACCAGACCATTAAGTACCTGTTCCCTAGTGGGGTAGAGGAGAGTATCTTCACTGATGGCACAGTGATCAGGGTGGAAAAGACTGGAGACAAGACGATAGAATTCCCCAATGGACAGCGAGAAATCCACACTGAACAGTTCAAGGTATCATTGTCTGTACATTTACCGCTGCTTGTGTTTGATTCTCCAGTGAGTTTAAATGCTATACCACATCACTTGATCTCGTCTACAAGGGGTCCCTCAGAGGCTGAGTGGTCTTGGGCACTTCGCTGGTGACTGCTATAACCTCTCACCGCTGAACCAGCACGAGTTCAAGCCCTACTGGTGCTTTGTGAAGGTTGCCAGTTACGGTGGGTCTCTCCAGGCTTCCTCCACCAACCAAACTGGCCGTCACCATATGAGTGACATTAAACCACCCCCCACCCCACCACCCTCCAGTCTACAAGGAACAGTATGTGTTCATTCCAACTGTCTATCCATAGCTTGACCATCCTCCTAAAAAGAAAGTCTTCAGATCACTTATCAGAATCATCAGATGTTATGGGTTTGATTTCAGCATTTTGTCTCCATCATTTATTCATTTGAAGATGTTATGATGCTCAAAAGACAATCTGATTAATCGGATTAAAAACAGATCCAGCAACTGATTCTCAAATTGGATCTGACCCTCTGCCTATCTCAAGTCCCTTTCCACAAGTCTGCAGATACCCTGGAAATTTCAACTCTTATAAATAGAAAGATGGAGAGTGCCGATGACATGAATTCAAATCTCAACTTGAGTCGGGTCAAGTTGACAACCAATTCACGGTGCGAAATGTTCCCACATAGTGTTGAATGTATCGCCTTCGTCTGATGTCGAAACCGTAAAGCTCCTTCCTACATAACTTAGTTTGGATAAATACAAAGCAATATTCTTCATCACTTTTCGTAATGGTCATGGGTCGGTCATATATTTCCCTGCAGCAAGGCAATTCTAATTTTGTTTATTTTGAAATTTGTCAGTTTACCGTGGCTAGGTCCAGGGGTTGAAATAACCAGTCGCCAGCTCGCCATTTGCGATAGTAAATCCGTTTTGGCGACCACAGAATTACAGTCTACTCACCATTTGGCCTCTGAAACTGTTTGAACAAGTCTGCATATTTTTAGTCAAAGTCCAAATGAGAACCATTTTCACTACCAAAATATTGCCTAGAAGAATGTCCACTTACAGCTTAGTTAGACAAACAACTATCAAGGTCCAGTGATTTAGTCACAAGCGTGTCATTTCTCTCATTTCATTCCGAAAGTAAAAGCAGCATGTTGTTGTAATCTACACGTGCCTCATGGTGAAGTTTTGTGCTGTTTACAGTTACTCTGGCCATACTATGCTCTTGTATATTTCTTCAGATCCTTTGCCGCTATACTGGTGTCAGTTTTATTAAGTTCTGGTCAACAACTTTTCAAATGCCAGTCTCCAAAAACATTGTTTGCAGTGATCCATTACAGAGAGCACATGGTTATATAAATTCACGAAATTGCAAATTTGAGAAAGATCCGGAAGTGAACTTTGAGAAAAATCAGGAAGCGGCCTTTGCAAATGGTTTCAGTAGTCAGTGTTTTTAATTTACTTTGTTATTTATGAAGTCTAAAATGTCAGCTATCATCACCAACAAAAGGAACAATAACTTAAGAAAAACCTGCATAATAAACACACAGCTACAAAAGTGATGTATTCTCATTTTACCGATAACAAAAAATGTTTTCTTGGTCTCTTGAAGTCTAATTTGGCCAAGACCCCCCAACACGGTATCAATTGTCAATTTATTAAGAAAAAATTGGCCCCTAAAAAATTATTTTGGCTCCCAGAAATTTTCACTTTAGGGGCCAATAGCTCTTTGGTTCTGAGCAAACATTTCAACCTCTGACCAGGTCATATATCCTGGTGATTTGGTTGCATAAGAAGATGTCTGTCCTATTATCATGGCATATGTTCCATTGATTGGTCGAATATGATTTAGCCGAAAAGAGATATTTTCATGCCAGATGGTCACAGAACGGCCTTGAGGCAGGAAGGTCAGATTCAGTTAGAGAATCGGTTTCTGGATCTGTTTTTAATGAGATTGACTCATTCAGCTGCAGTAATTCCTGGAATAATTCAGTCATTTTAGACCACCTTTCAACTCAATTTATCCAAAACTTCCACCCAAGGACTCTTTCTTTGACTAACATCTCAAGGAGTTGTCGAATTGTGAAACGCATACAGGCTAAATATTTTTTTGAATCTGCGTTCAATGTGTTTCAAAGTGACCAAAGTAGTGACTTTACTTTTCATTAGAGCTCATCTATTACTTTGTATAGGAATTTTTTTTTATTTTTATTTTTTTTTACATATTTCAGAAGAGAGAATACCCCGATGGTACCATGAAGACGGTATTCCCGGATGGTCGTCAAGAGACCAGATACTCCAATGGTCGGGTCAGAGTGAAGGATAAGGAGGGGAACGTGATTATGGATAAACGATCATAGCCATGAATTGAGACAAAGGACACATACATAGAATGTATAAACAGTCGCTCATAACGATCATAGAACCATTAGAAGAGATTGATGAGCAAGCGATGTAAACTTCTCTAACATGTCTAAACATGTGGGATCCAGTTCCAATTTTGAGGTTGGATATGTACAAGAAACTTGAGCATAGTACATGTGTTCATGAACATGAACTAATGTATGCGAGGTATTCTACAGGAACAATAAGTGTTAACTGGAATGATTATTTCATGGTGGAAATGAAAATAGTTCCATCCCATACCTGTCCAATGGGACGGGCCATTCCAATGCCTGATTCCTGATATAATTGCCGTTAATCGTTAGACAAAAGCTTTGTCATGGTGCACCGATAGGTGCGTTAAGGTGATACTCTCAACATAAATTTGTAGTTCGTACATTTCCTCTCCTGCCCATGCCAACAGCATAGTAAATATGTTTAATCAATGATAACTTTCAACCTGAAGTTGCCAAATAGTTAAATCAATATTTAACCAAAAAAAATGTATGAATTGCAAATTTATGCTGAAGTCACTCGTCAATACATCTGCCAGTGCGCTGAGGAAACCGTTCATCTAAGGATTAAAGACAATTATATCTGGAATCAGGCATCTGGAAGGTCTGAATTGGAAGATTTACAAGGGAAAAAAGTGGACAAACTAATCAGGGCTAAATTGAGCAAACAGTCCTTAGCCTGGTCTGTGTGTATTCAGATTAAAGGTAAATAAAACGGATGGTTTGAGTATTTTTCTTTTTCAAGAGCATATTGGTGCCTTATTGTAATATTGGGGGCCTTCTGAAAGGCTGGCAGCAGTGCTATTTAAGTGTTGTCTTGGTGAATGCCCAAAGGACCTGGTACGGTTTAGCAAAGATTCGGAAGGGTAATTTGAAAGCAAAATTTATTTCATACTAAATATTGAACTGAACCTCGAATCTTCGCTTAACCGTGCTAGGTCATTTATGCATTTTGTAGTATTGAACTTAAAGTGCTGTATACTAACTTCACATGCATGGAATCAACAAATCACATCAAAACCCAGAATATATTTTGTACATGGAATATATGTTGTATATTTTTAATCATGTCAGCCATGTTTTACCATGATGGTGCTATGTGGCAGTAAAACGGTATGTCACAGGAGATCATTCTGCACAAATCTGTTTACATAGATATCCTCAATTTGATATTGTTCTCACATTAACACCTAATATTTACTACATCCAATTTGTAGAATATATGAATGTGGACATAATGTAATATTTGGAACTCTACATAATAATCTTCTGCCTGGCATGGTCAGGTAATCGGTATGACTTTGATCAATGTTGCTACCTTACCCAGAACGTGAACATTTTGCTTGATACTAAAATTGAATCAAACTTGATCACAAGCTGTACTAGCCCTTAACAATGTGAACTGTCCATCATTTTTCTGTCGGTCTCATTGTTCTCAACTTTTACTTTGGAGAACTGTCACAACATTTACTATCAATAATGTATGTGGTCACAATCACAATATGACATAAATAGATTAAGTCTACATGAAATGTTATTCTCAGAAGAAATCTGGCAATTCTTGTGATTGCAATCAAATCTGAAAATGTTCACCATAACAATGATACTTTGTTTGATACAAGTTCTTTTATTAAAATTATTTATAAAATAACATCGGATTAAGTGAAATATTATCAGGAAAATTTGATACTCTCTTTAAGTGAACTTAGTGCCACTTAGCCACTTACGATCTTATTGCCTTGTGATTAGTCACTGATGAAATATATTCATCAGTACATCTACATGCGAGCTTTTAGCCATGCATTAACTTTTAGCTGGTTTGTGTATTCTGTATGTTCAACTGTAATCTCAACAACTCAGTCACTGTATTTTAAACTGATAGTCTAATGGTATTAGCTAGACTAGTCTTATCTGATATTAGCTAGACTAGTCATATGTTGCATTTTATGGCAAAGATGTCCAAGACTTAACATTTCATTGTTTTAGGGGAGTTAATGGTAGTTTACAATAAGTTGTACACATTTTATTTCAGTCGATTCTTCAGGTACTCAATCTCTTGAATGGATCTGTGACCGCATTTACGCCAGTCTTTAGTATTGTAAATACATCTTCTAGTTCTATTTATTAACAGCTCTGATATCTCGTTTATATTTTTACAATTGTATACAATGAATAAATCCTGTTAAATCTGTTCTATGTGTTCAGCATTTATATTTCGAGACCAGTTGTTATGACGATGGTAACATTACATAAATTCATGTGGTGTGCGAATGTTTGTATCGCCAGGATTACTCTCAAGCTGACTGGTGGTGGTCATACTGGCCAAATCACTGAATACCCGACTGGGTCCGACTTAATTAAAGCACTTTTGGGACAGTATTCGCTGCACAGTTGGATTTGTGATGTCTCAACTAATTTCCTGTTATGAAAATGTGAGACGGATTACTGCTTTGCACTGCTGAAAAGTAGCTTTGAATGCGTGGCTTGGGGAGGCAGTCTCTGGGTCGTTTCATTTCTAGCTTCCCTATGCTTGTACATGGGCAATTATTTTGATTTGATGATAATTCACATAGTTTCTACTTGTCAAACTATTCATTAGGGTTGTAAGCATACGTACTTACTACATTTGTCAGTTTACCACTGGTTAAAAATATTTCCTCACCAAGTATAGGGAGAGGAGTGAAACAATCCAGAAACTGCTACCCTAGACCAGACACCCCAGCTACTGTTGTTACAGTGAATACATTTCCATTGTTATCGTGAGAAGGAACGATTATTTCATAATGTATCATCTGCTGGAGAAGCCATTCTGGCTTCAGATTGTATGGTGCATGTAGCTAAAGACATTGTATTGACGTTTGTCTGACAAAGAAAGTCTGATTGATGTCGCATTTTACCTGCAGTGATGTGTTATAAATCATCAAATTGACCAACTACTGATTGCTTGAGTTCATGGATAAATTTAGTTTTTGACATGGAAAGCTGTCTGTGCCTGTAAACCAGAACAAATTTCGACCTCCGTAGTTTAAGGATGTCCGCTGCTGGTAAATCAAAGTACTTAAGTTTTTTAATAATGTGTGTTGTTGCATTTCTAATTATGTAATACGAGGAAAAACAAAGAAAAAAATATAGGTTGGTGTGCATTTTTTAACTGTGGGCAACATTAAGTAGACCGACCCATGCTCCATTTGATAACACAGAAAACATAGGGAATAGTCCTAGTTTGTATAAATAGTATTTAACTTTTTCTTATATTCTGACTGTTTGCAGAGAAAAACAATGTCTATCAAATTGGATGGATGTTGCTCTGCAAAATTCTCAGCTAGAAGGCTTTTTAGGGAAATCCCTATCGCTTAACCTAGGAAAGGGAGATAACCTAAGAGAAAACAGGCAAAATGGCTGCCAAAGCCAAAAACCACAAGCGGACATCCTTAACATAAATTGCTAGAGTTGTCCCCACACCAGAACAGTTTGAAAGCGCATTCATGTATTCCCCATTCATTTAAGGGGGTGATATATGTTCAGCTGCCTTTTTTCATAGAATCTCAGGTGATCTGATTACTAAATAGGCAATCCAGCTGGTGGTCAATATCATATACCAAAATGTTCCCCAACCCTTGCTGAATGTGAATATGACATCCCTTTAAACAGAAAATGTAAATTTGAGAATATAATTACAGAAACAAAGTGTCTCGGCACTGCCAGCAGAAGTCAATAAAGAATTCACACACTCTCTTGAGAGATGGTCCTCAAAGTTGTATGAAATCACTGCTACAACAAAGACTATGTCAGGAAAGAAAATTTCATTGGGAAGTATTTTTAAAAGCTTTTTTTATCATTTACTGTCAACTTAATTGTCAAGGGCAATGATAATTCATCTCAGCCAATATAAAGGACAATACAAAGCTGTGTGGAGTTATCCAAGACAGGTGTGTGTCACACCCCGCTCACCAACCTGTATTAGTTTGAAAAGCTAATACATCTAAATCAGTTTGTGCAGTCAGTGAGGGAAATGCCCTGGATTCTTTCTATTCAATCCCCAACTGCCCTATTGTGGTCCATTCATTCACAGCCTTTTCAAAGAAGCTGCATAATTAATTGCCTATCGACATGTCTGTGATTTGATCCACATGTCAGGTACGCTCAATCTACACAAAATTTCTAGATGAAGTCAGTTACTGATAAAGTAAAAAAACAAAACAATTTTCATATCGAACATAGTCTTTGTTGTAGCACACACTAAACAGAATTTTCTTAATTGCTTTTCAATATTGTGTGTTAATATTTATGTACTTCTGCTGGCACTCCTAACAACAATTGTTTTTGTGGATTTTTATTTATGTAGTTATACCTGCATGTCAAACGTGTCATGGTGGGATTCTCCATGGGACAAAGAACATTTTGATGTATAATCTTTCCTATGACACAACTTTCAAAACGTTGCCCCTGTATCAGCCCCTTAATCAACAAGGCTCTCGAGAGAAGTTGAGAGGTCTGAATAATGCACCATTGTGTAAAAGTTTTGTTTAGGAGAATGTGTGACTTATGTTCACCCCATCTTGACATTCTGAAAATACGTCAAGGTCATCCTTGAATCAACTTAATGCAAACCTATCAACTCTCATGCATTCAAAGTGAGACTCGCTCATTTGGCCTCCGTCTCACACTCCTGCTGAATATTGTGTTCATAGGCATGATTAGTGATCATCAAATTTTTACCTCCGTGATCTTTGAAAATAGGTCATAAGCCTGCAATGAGTCAAAGATCTGGTCAATTTGTTGAGATACATGTGTTAACAAGAGGTGAGACATGTTGGGCATGAGAATTTCTCAAGTCAAAAACAGATCGAAAAACAAATTTGAATGTCTGGAATGGAAAAGCAGACACTTATGAAATCTGATGTTTTAACAATCAGTGTTTCCCCTGAATAATCTCATCCCTGAAATGTACATCATTTCCTAGGAGTCCCCTTCCTCCCTCCCACTAACGCAGTACCAATAAAGAAGTCGATAATGACCACTTCAATTATGTACAATGTATGTTTATTATAACAAACAAGACCACAGTCAACTATGGTAACAAGGAGGGTGGCCGACCACAAACTGATGTAATCGTTGATGAACTCTCTCATCTTACAAAGAAGTGATTTACTGTGCCAGACGTGACCATATCTGTCTCAGTCTTACACAGAAGTGATTTACTGTGCCAGACATGACCTTATCTGTCTCAGTCTTACACAGAAGTGATTTACTGTGCCAGACATGACCATATCTGTCTCAGTCTTACACAGAAGTGATTTACTGTGCCAGACGTGACCATATCTGTCTCAGTCTTACACAGAAGAGATTTACTGTGCCAGATATGACCTTATCTGTCTCAGTCTTACACAGAAGAGATTTACTGTGCCAGACATGACCTTATCTGTCTCAGTCTTACACAGAAGTGACTTACTGTGCCAGACGTGACCATATCTGTCTCAGTCTTACACAGAAGTGATTTACTGTGCCAGACATGGCGATATCTGTCTCAGTCTTACACAGAAGAGATTTACTGTGCCAGACGTGACCATATCTGTCTCAAGTCTTACACAGAAGTGATTTACTGTGCCTGACGTGACCATATCTGTCTCAGTCTTACACAGAAGAGATTTACTGTGCCAGACATGACCTTATCTGTCTCAGTCTTACACAGAAGTGATTTACTGTACCAGACGTGACCATATATGTATCAGACTGTGCCTGACGTGGCCATATCTGTCTCAGTCTTACACAGAAGTGATTTACTGTGCCAGTGATGGCCATATTTGTCTCAAGTCTTACACAGAAGTGATTTACTGTGCCAGTCATGGCCATATTTGTCTCAAATCTTACACAGAAGTGATTTACTGTGCCAGTCATGGCCATATTTGTCTCAAGTCTTACACAGAAGTGATTTACTGTGCCAGATGTGGCCATATTTGTCTCAGTCTTTCATGCTGAGATTGAGGAATCCATTCCAGATATGCATGGAGCAGGTCTGTAAAAACAAAGAACAAGAGGATTAAAATAATACAGCTGTGCAACCATTTATCTTGTATCATACAGCAAAATCCTATTACTATCTGTTACGTAGTAATGGTGACTGGAGAAGCTTATCCCTCGCGTCCAGTAGAGTTTATCAGCTAATTCCATGATCATAAGAGTATGTCACCAGATTCGATATTCATATAATATTAGCCTGATGATCAGCCCAACTCCTTAGAGAATAACCTATGTTACTGAGTGTAACCATGCAACCTGCCTTAGCTCTATAAAAACTTTGCAACCAATAGACAAAGTACATGTGTACCATGGAGATTAAAATCATCTGATACATAGTGTCCGCTCATATGACAACTTCTGTTAAATCCCCACAAACAACATCAGATGGGACAGGCGTACTTACATTTTGGATCAGATTTCAATGCCTCTAACAGCGACTGTTTACTGTCTACACACTGAGATATCAATGTCTTCAATAGGGTCTCTGTCCTAGATTGTAACCTAGTGAACAAGAACATAAATGCAGAACTAAGATATGTCTCTTTGATCACACCATGCCAATTCAATATCTGATAGAGGCTGATTCTCAAGTTCGCCAATCCGCTCAGTATTCTCAATCCTACTAATACCTTTAATGTTGTAATTTGAGGCTGTATGACAGCGAGAAAAGGATGTCATATTGTCCATGGCTTGACCAGTACAGACTTACAAGGCCCATGACTTGACCATGGCTGAGGGTACAAACAAGAGATAGAGACTTACTTGGCCTTGACAGACAAGAGATGAATACTTCATTGTCCTTGACTTGGCAGACAAGAGATAGGGACTTACTTGGCCCACGACTTGGCAGGCAAGAGATAGGGACTTACATGGTCCATGACCTGGCAGACAAGTGGTTGGGATTTCACTGTCCTTGACTTGGCAAACAAGAGATAGGGACTTACTTGGTCCACGACTTGGTAGACAAGAGATGAATACTTCATTAACCTTACCTTGGCAGACAAGAAATAGGGACTTACTTGGCCCATGACCTGGCAGGCAAGAGATTGGGACTTCACTGTCCTTGACTTGGCAAACAAGAGATAGGGACTTACTCGGCCCACGACTTGGCAGACAAGAGATGAATACTTCATTAGCCCATGACTTGGCAGACTATGAGGGATAAACTTGACCCATGACTCAACAGATAAGAGAAGGAGACTTCATTGGCCTTGACTTGGTAGACAAGAGATAGGGACTTACTTGACCCATGACTTGGCAGACAAGAGATAGGGACTTGGCCCATGAGTTGACAGACAAGAAATTGGGACTTACTTGATCAGAACTTGGCAGACAAGAGATTGGCACTTCATTGTCCTTGACTTGTCAGACAAGAGATAGGGACTTACTTGACCCATGACTTGTCAGACAAGAGATAGGGACTTACTTGGTCCACGACTTGGAAGACAAGAGATGAATACTTCATTAGCCCATGACTTGGCAGACTATGAGGGATTTACTTGGCCCATGACTTGACAGATAAGAGAAGGAGACCTCTGGCCTTACCTTGGCAGACAAGAAATAGGGACTTACATCGTCCATGACCTGGCAGACAAGTGGTTGGGATTTCACTATCCTTGACTTGGCAAACAAGAGATAGGGACTTACTTGGTCCACGACTTGGCAGACAAGAGATGAATACTTCATTAACCTTACCTTGGCAGACAAGAAATAGGGACTTACTTGGCCCATGACCTGGCAGGCAAGAGATTGGGACTTCACTGTCCTTGACTTGGCAAACAAGAGATAGGGACTTACTCGGCCCACGACTTGGCAGACGAGATGAATACTTCATTAGTCCATGACTTGGCAGACTATGAGGGATATACTTGACCCATGACTTGACAGATAAGAGAAGGAGACTTGATTGGCCTTGACTTGGCAGACAAAAGATTGGAACATACTTGGTCCATGACCTGGTAGACTTCACTGACTGATGACTTGGCAGGCAAAAGATTGGGACTTCATTGGCCTTGACTTGGCAAGAGATATGAACTTACTTGACTATCAATTGGCAGACAAGTGATTGGGACTTCATTGGCCTTGACTTGGCAAACAAGAGATAGGGACTTACTTGGCCCATGACCTGGCAGACAAGAGATTGGGACTTCATTGTCCTTGACTTGGCAGACAAGAGATAGGGACTTACTTGACCCATGACTTGGCAGACAAGAGATGAAGACCTCATTGGCCGTACCTTGGCAGACAAGAAATAGGGACTTACATGGCCCATGACCTGGTAGACAAGAGATTGGGACTTCATTGTCCTTGACTTGACAGACAAGAGATAGGGACTTACTTGACTCATGACTTGGCAGACAAGAGATGAAGACTTCATTGGCCTTGACTTGGCAGACAAGAGATGAAGACTTCACTGACTGATGACTTGGCAGACAAGAGGACGTGGCAGGCAAGAGATTGGGACTTCATTGGCCTTGACTTGGCAAACAAGAGATAGGGACTTACTTGGCCCGTGACATGGTAGACAAGAGATGACTTCATTAACCTTACCTTGGCAGACAAGAAATAGGGACTTACTTGGCCCATGACCTGGCAGGCAAGAGATTGGGACTTACTCGGCCCACGACTTGGCCGGCAAGAGATGAATACTTCATTAGCCCATGACTTGGCAGATAAGAGGGATTTACTTGACCCATGAATCAACAGATAAGAGAAGGAGACTTCATTGGCCTTGACTTGGCAGACAAGAGATTGGAACATACTTGGCCCATGACCTGGTAGACTTCACTGACTGATGACTTGACAGGCAAAAGATTGGGACTTCATTGGCCTTGACTTGGCAAACAAGAGATATGGACTTACTTGACTATGACTTGGCAGACAAGTGATTGGGACTTACTTGGCCCATGACCTGGCAGACAAGAGATTGGGACTTCATCGTCCTTGACTTGGCAGACAAGAGACAGGGATTTACTTGGCCCATGACCTGGCAGACAAGAGATTGGGACTTCATTGTCCTTGACTTGGCAGACAAGAGATGGGGGCTTACTTGGTCCATGACTTGGCAGACAAGAGATGAAGACTTCATTGGCCTTGACTTGGCAGACAAGATACTTCATTAGCCTTGACTTGGCAGACAAGAGATGAAGACTTCACTGACTGATGACTTGGCAGACAAGAGGACTTGGCAGGCAAGATATTGGGACTTCAAGAGATAGGGACTTACTTGACTATGACTTGGCAGACAATTGATTGGAACTTCATTGGCCTTGACTTGGCAAACAAGAAATAGGGACTTACTTGGCCCATGACATGGCAGACAGGCGATTGAGACTTCATTGGCCTTGACTTGGCAAACAAGAGATAGGGACTTACTTGGCCCATGACATGGCAGACAAGAGATGAAGATTTCATTGACCTTGACTTGGCAGACAAGAGATAGGGACTTACTTGACCCATGACATGGCAGACAAGAGATTGAGACTTCATTGACCTTGACTTGGCAGACAAGAGATAGGGACTTTCTTGGCTCGTGACCTGGCAGACGAGATGAGCAAATTACATGGCAGGCAAGAGATGGGGACTCTCTTGGTCGATGACATGGCATTTGGCAGACAAGAGATGATGACATCACTTGGCAGACAAGAGAAGGGGATTTACTTGGCCAGTGACTTTAATAGTAGACAAGAGAGAGGGACTTACTTGGCCCATGACTTGACCATGACTGAGGGTACAGACAGAAGATGGGGACGGAATTCTTGAAGTCTAGGGATGACATCTCCCTCCAGCAGGTACCTAGCAAACCATTTGTATCGGTCCAGTCCAGCTGGGTAGATCAACTCCACTGCAGGGACACTCCAGCTACAGCGTCCTATATAAGATACAAAGAAAATTAAAATAATAATAGGTAACTTTTATCTTTGAGAATTGTAAATCTTATATGAAAGCAAATATGGCAATGATCAAGCCCACTGCTAGGATTTTCAAATCTACCTGGAGGAAATCTGTACAGGCCAAAATTAGTTTGCCACTCCGTACAACTTGGAACAAGCCAAGAGTCCAGGATGTTAAGGCTTTCAACTTGACACTGTCCAACACATGACTCGTGAACAATTCCTGAGGAGCAAATAATCCATATTCAAACTTGCTCCAGTATAGGAAATATATGAGATATACTCTAGGCTTATTTCAAACATACAAGACATCAGTTAGTTTTACCATAAGTGGAGGTCATATGACACACAAGTTGACATTTGGCCTCACTGTAGCATGGTGGTGGGTCATCCAGTGGTTTAGAGAAGGAACAGTGTGATGGAGCAAATACCGGCAGCCACACGGCTTCTACTGCTGTGACACCTACAATACCATTGTATCATATACATACTCACACATCTGGTCAAAGATAAAACTAAAACAGATGGAATAGTAAATGGCTAATGCACCCCATCATTTGTTACATATAAATTAGACTAGAGTAAAAATATTTGAATATAAGCAGGCAAGTTGAAATATTCCAAGTCTTCGATTAGAAAGAGAATTCGATATGGATTATTAGAGAATAAATCCGCTCTGAGCAGACAGGAACCCCAAACTTGTGTCACAATTTGTATCTCTTCTTCGAAGAAATATTGAACTTCCAGCTATTGAGATCCTCTGCATGCAAAGGGGACGATGTTAAGCTCTGCCTATGGTCAATATACAGAATCTCATATATTATTTCAAACTTTGCATATAATTATTGATTCAGGTTTACTGGAGCTACCTTTCATGTAAACTTTGGAGGTTTCTTGAATGTGTTGATAGACGACAAACTCAGCCTTTTGTCTGTACAATACTGAGGTTGGATGGATAAACACTGGTTCATCTAACTCTGTACACTGACATGGAATACACAAGAAAAACTGTCTATACTGACAAGGAAAATACAATATAACTATGTTACTGACAAGGGAATGCAAAACAACTCTGTACACTGAACAAGCCGAAAAGGGAAATTCAAGAAAAACTCTGTACACTGACGAAGAAAACACAAAACGAATCTTTACACTGACGTGGAATATACAAGAACAACTCTCTACACTGACAAGGAAAATACAATACAACTATGTTAATGACAAGGGGAATACAAAACAACTCTGTACACTGAACATGTGGAAAAGTGAAATGCAAGAAAAACTCTGTACACTGACAAAGAACACAACACTGGAATGTTACACATGTTAAATAATTTTAGACAAGAATTCAACTTGTTATTAATAAGTATATCAGACTGGTATTGACATATCCTGAATTTAGTTCATCAATTAAGAATATTAGAATCGGTATTATTCCTGATGGATTCTATTACAGCATATCCAATGATCATGAAGAGGGCAGACTACTGTCCAGTCTACAATCTCTATAATCCATGTATAAAGAGTAACTATCATTGTTTATCCCTCGAGTACCTGCATTACCCGATTATTTACCTCATAGGCATGTTTTAGAGCCTTTCTTTTCTCATCTGACCCAGGCGGAGGATCGGAGTATCTCCTGTTACAATGACACAAAAATATGGAAATTTTAACCCGATATAATTATTGTATGATTGATCACCTATGTGATGGAAATCATTAAATATAATTGTTTAAAGCACAAATACTAGTGTCATATCTCCAAGCAGAAATCAGACCCACACAAAGTAAATTTGCATTTACTACAATTGATCAGGGACCCTGACGTGGATTTCATTCCTGCACAGGGACCGCTAGTACCATAGTTTCTGTGTCAGTCTCATTTATTGATATTTAATACCCGTCCACTTTCTAAATGACATTGGTGTTGATTATTGATTATAAAATGAATTGTCATGGCAGTCAGAATATTGTCCTCCACAGTTATTGTTTGGTCATTGTACTTAGAAATGGTACAGCTGCTTAAATATATTAAAGTTAAATAACCTTATGGATTCTGGGATTGTAATATTTTACCCACCTGGCCACATGATCGGCCAGTCCAGCTAAAACAATCTGTCGCAATAACTTGGCCTGGAGGTCATTAGGAGGGGACATCTTAGGGTCCACACACAAATTTGTGTCAAGTATCACACCATTAACTGTCAACATATATAGAACAGATATTACCAATAATTCATTACAAACATACATCATTGATAGAAATTTGTCAGAGTATAACATTGAGCACCTGCACAATACAGCTTCAAATCCATTCAATACTCTAATTTGGGAAGGACTTAGATTCTACATTCCTTGGTTACTCTAAATATTAAACATTTATAAACAATGTTGGTATTTATTATCAAATCAAACCTGCTATTGTTATTGCCATAATCCTCCTTTGGAGATCCTGCTGTAGACTAAAAGTTCTCACCCCTCTGGAGCCTCAGCCAATAGGTTACACTGCAGCAGCAGTCGACGAGAACCTCTGATAGGATCGGTACGGCTGAGGTAGTGACGTATTGCTCGTACTGGACACAGTAAGATGTCGTTATCCAGTCCTTGAACAAAATCTGATAATGCAGGGATGGAATACAGACGTTGAGCACAAGGTCCTTGCCGTACAGTCTCATTCTTGGCGATGAACTCAGGAACAGAGCGGAAGGATATGCGTGCCCAATCTGCCGTCCAAGTCATCGATTTCCTTTCCAAGGCATGAAGCTCGGATACTCTAGATGCCAGGGCGAAGGCCGCTAGGAAGGCAGTCTTGTAGGAAACAGCTTTCATAGAGGCTGACTGTAATGGTTCAAAGGGTGGGCGAAGTAATGCGCTGAGAACCACACCAATGTCCCACTTCGGTAATAGTTGTCGGGAACGACGTGACTGTAATGCACAGGCATGTAGAAGAGCAGAGATATTGGGACCCAGGCTAATGTCAATGCCAGCAGATAAACGTAGAACCCAAGTCAAGGCTGATCGGTACCCTTCAATAGTGTTGCTTTTGAACTTCTTATCTCGGTGCAGGTGAAGAGGAAAGTCCGCAACTATAGGAAGAGAGGCAGTGTCGGAATCAGAGCCTCGACGTCGACACCATGAGACAAAATATCTTCACTTAGACTGGAGCTGTGATGTGGAAGATCGGTTGGATGAAACCATCGTCTCTGCAACATCAGCTGAAAATCCTTGGTCTGTGAGGGTACTCTGGATAATCTGCAGACGTATAGGTTGAGCCACTGAGGGTTGTGATGGAGTATCCCGCAGGATTGGCTTAACAGGTTGGCCCACACTGGTAGGCGACGTGGAGAGGCGGTGAGTAGAGGGATCAGGGCCGGAAACCACGGTCGACGAGGCCACCACTGAACAACGAGAAGAATGATGCAGTCATGTTGAACAATCTTCTGTAGTACTTCGTGCAGAAAGGCAATGGGTGGGTAGGCGTACGCAAGGAAGTTGTCCCAGTTGATCGATAGGGCATCGATGGCATAGGCTTGAGGGTCCAGAACCGGACTGACGAATAGGGAATGCTGTGCATTGTTCCTCGTCACAAACAGGTCGATCAGAGTGTTTTTCCAGATGCTGATGATGTGTTGGAAGACCTCTGGATGCAGTTGTCATTCGGTCTGTAGCACAGTTTCAGGGCGAGACAGGCGATCTGCTAATACATTGAGCCAATCTGGAACATGACAAGCACGCATGTGGCAGTGATGTTGCAGAGCCCAGTCGAAGCGGGTCCAAACCAGATGGAATGTTGGGTAGGATCCGGTGGTACCCATCTTGTTGATATGAGCAATGACGGTTGAATTGTCTGTTGCGATGAGACGAGACGAATTCACCAGTAGATGACTCCAATGCTGGACTGCACAGATGACAGCTTTCATTTCCAAGAGGTTGATATGAAGTTTGGCATCCGATGTCGACATCTGTCGGACATCTCTAGGTCGTCTAGATGGGCTCCCCAACTTGTCTCGGACGCATTGGTGTAGAGATGGTGTAGTGGAGCTGGCGGTACAAAGGGTACTCCCCGCATGACATTGTAACGCGACTGCCACCAAATCAGATGTGGATGTAGAGACGTCAATACCGGACCATGGGTTGAGGAATGACATTTGAAGATATCCCTGCAGGTGGTAATGCAGAGGCCAAACTTGGAGACGACCATAGTGAGTGAGGTCTTGAGTGGATGTGAGTCAACGTAAAAGACTGCCAAAGCTTGAGGGGCTGTGAAGGTGAAAGCAAAAACTTGGAACCATCGTCTGAAGCTTGGTCCACCGGTCTTCTAGAGGTCGTGCCAACTTATGGACTGAGTCAAAGACAGCCCCGATGAAGTGACGACATTGCGCTGGTAGCAACTCTGACTTCTGAGGGTGAGGGAAAAAGCCAAGATGTCGACTGTGTATACCTCGATATGAATACCCATAGATGCAGGAATCGACACCTGATTGATTTTGAGATATGGATGAAAAATCATGATGCGATGTTGACTCCGAAAGGGAGAACCTGCCATACGAATCGTCGACCGGCGATGGTAAGCATAGGAAGCGACGAGGATGAATGGGTATGTGAAGATCTGCGTCTAGTAAATCGATGGGGTTCACCAATCCCGAGAGATATAGATGGAACCGACGTCATCATGTCAAGAGGTGGTGGCGACAGGTACCAAAAACTCCCAGCTGTAAACGGTCACCGACTACCAGATGGTTAAGGAAAAGAGATCCAAACCTGACAACTCTATCCATGCGAAGGGTAAGGGTGAGTGATTGGGAAAACTTCATACTTGATCCAATGACAGTCCAGTACAGGAGGTTTGTCTGGAAGAAGTAAACATGGAAAACCATAACGGAGACAGAGCACCAAACTTGTAAGCTCGGACATCTCCGACACGAAGGTAGTAGTATGCCATCTATCCGCAAATGTAACGCATCCATACTCCAGTGTTGATGTCCGTGAACGGAGGTCAATACTTCATGTAGGAACTACTGTCTGGGTCCTGAGTCGTTGGCAGGTGCACAGATCTCGATACGTTGTTATCCCAGACTTGATTGTCCCGTGATCATACTTACGTAGGGTATGAACCGTGAAGGTGATAACTTCCGAACAGGAGCACTAATGATGCGGATGACAAACGACGATCAAGATTTGAAAACATCGTCGAGGCTCAGATGAAACCATAGCACATAGTGTAGTAGAGTCTATCGTTCCAAACGACAAGATGTAGTGAAGCCGACCGAGTTAAAGAAACATAGGTCGATGTAAATCACAAAAGTATAAAATGATCATCCAGTTAATTATGACAGTAAACATTATGCAGATAATTTTTAATTTTAGTTTTTATTTTTAATCTCTCAATAAAAGAAATTAATTTAATTTTACAATGCTGTAGACCAAAGGGCTGTTTTGGACGAAGAAAGTAAAAGAGGGATGGCAAAGATAATCAAGGGTGAAGTCGAAGTCCGTCGAAGTAAAGTACAAGACTGTAGATGAAGACCAGTAGCAGTCTATGAATGAATGAAGCCGTAGTCCATAGGGACGATTGTACTGGACTGTGGCTAAATAGAGGACGTCTCCAGGTCGGATGTCCGCTGAGAAGACAGGACTATTATTCGGTCTTCATTGGAGTGATAGCTCTAAACGTATACCACTGGACAGTAGCCTGGGTACTGTGTTCCTAAGCAGTGCCAAACCAGTGACCGACGATTGCATAACTCCAGACTCGATCTTTGTCTTGAACGTAAGGATAAAGTTCCATAAATCAATCTTGATGTTTAAATGTTTGAATGACTTAGCACCTGAATATTTGTCTCAAAATTTCATTTCAACTGCCTCTGTACTTCAAAAACAATTACGTTCTACATCATCAAAAAATCTGATTATACCCAAACCCAGGACCGAATCTTTCAAGCGCTCACTTCAATATTCTGGCGTGACTCTCTGGAACCAGTTGCCCCTAAATATTAAACTGTCAAATAATTTAAATATTTTCAAGAGACGAATGGAAACTTGGATTTTTTCCAATGTATGATTCCGGCATCGCTCATAGAGTGTGTCTCTAATAGTTGTTCACATGACAGAGCTGTTCGATCTTATTATTTTGTTTATATTGTAAGTCTGTGTGCATGTTGTGTGTGAGTGTGGACTTCGTCGAGGGTTTCAAGGAAGATTGGTACTTGTACCAAATGATTTCACCTCGTTAAATAAAGTATTATTATTATTATTATTATTATTAAACAAGTCTGCTGAAGTCGATATAACCTCGAATAAGACCTTTGCAGGCATCATGCTAGGGAAGATCTACGTAACACTAGTAATGTCGTCTCAGACGAGAGTATTTTGATTGTCTTCCAGGGAAAATAAACCCACATCAGATCTGTTCATAATTTCTCAGTAAAAAAGAAATTAATTTAATACTAAGATTAATTTCAAATATAGGTCTAAGAAATCGTAACTGATTTAAAGAACCATTATGATTTCAATATATGAAAGCCTGTACTTCGAGTGCATGGTTTACTCTCAGCGACCAACATATCTCTAAGTTTCTTCGTAATAGAAACGGGAAATATTTCTTGGAAAATTGTGTACCAAAAATACGCACAAATTCTCATAGACGTGATTTTTATAAATGAATAAAATGATAACATTTATTTATCAAGAGAGCAATTAGGCACATTCAACTGTGTGCAACGTGCGTATAAAAAGTGTTGATATAAATCTGCACCTTACGTGATGACACGAGCAACAACAACAACAACACAATAAAAACGAAGTAAATGGTGGAAAGAATTCATGATAGCCATTATGTTATCGTTAAAAATTAGCAAGTATACTTCCCAACGGAAACTTGAAGACTCAAGACGATGATTCCCAGTCATTGTTAGCGTAAATCCAAGTGTAAACGACAATAAAATCGTCCCCAAACCACATTCCAACAGATGATTTGGCATCCATCTTGACTGCATTGAAGGTCAAGGTCCGTTGTAGGTTGGGGAAAACGGATCTTTGTCCTCTCCCAACAGCAAAAGGCTGGTCTGTACAATAGGTCAACTTCTTTTGTCTTCTTCCCTTTGTCCGAGAATCAGTGAAAGACCATTGCATAGCACCCAACCTTAGGTAAAGACTCGCTAAACCAGTTCTTGGCCTGCCTGGCTGTACTGCTGGGCTGAAATAGCCGTGGACAATGGAGACGGGCTTACAGGGATGTCTACATTGAATTCCCCTGTCAGATCTGAGCACACTCTCGACTGTTTGTCTGTCGTAGAGTGTCAAACTCAAGTCCCCAGCGGCCTGTAACAAAAATTCATGCCTGTGTGTAGTTACACCAGGCTTGTATCATTTCAAGAAATACTTGTTGTTGTTGTTACATTGCAAGCACTTAGCTTACGATAACACATATAGTTTGCAAGAGAAAAACACAGTGAATGTGAATCTAATTGAGACCAAGACCGCCTGCAAGATTCGCAGCGTTTAGATATTCCCGTGTCTTTAGATATTGTTTTACGATGTATACAGCTTAATCTAGACTCAATTCCCTATCACAATATAGACAAAATCTAATCTAGCAGAGCTCTCTCAAAAGACATCCACACGATGTGGCTGTAGGAAGAAAAGAGAAATTGGGAAGTGCGTATTGGGCGCAGGCACAGTGTAACCTATTGGCCGAGGCTCCAGAGGGGAGAGAACTTTTAGTCTACAGCAGGATTTCCAAAGGAGGATAATGGTAATAACAATAGCAGGTGTAGATTTGAGCAATAAATATAAATACTATACTGGGTAGTCTCAGAAAATAATCTTTAAACATAATACAGTTGATTCATGTGATATCTGTGTATTGTGTACCTGCATTGGTCAGTTGTATTCGTAGTTTCCTGATTTCCTTCATAGCCTTATATCGGATCCCATGTTTATCACAGAAAGCTGGAGAGCTGCTCTCATATTCACATGAGCCTACAGCCTTCAGCATCACCATCAAGTCACCCAGCAACAGTGAATGACCCTGAAACATCAATTAAAGTTGTCAAAATATCAATGCTCCAGTACCAGCTGCCCTAGCTACTTTCACTGCTTTGTAAGCTACCTATGCACCCTAAATTCTCACATATTAACTCACCGACTCAAAGACGGAGATATTTCAGCTTTCACTCCCTAAGTTTGAAGTCAATCAGTTCAATAGTTCTCAAGTTATTGGTCGGACAAGAACGTGTCAAGATCCAACTGCTGATCTTTGAAATTTTGAAAAGCAATCCCAACCATCCTCTCACAGTCTGTCAAGACACTTTCCAAGTCGGAGGTCGATCGGTTGAATAGTTCTCGGGTTATTGGTCGGTAAAGAAAAGTGTAAAAATCCAACTGTTGAAATCCATGATGTCTGATGGCGGCCATCTTGGATTACGCAGGTAACAGAAAAGCAATCCCAACCATCCACTTATCGATGTCAAGACACTCTGCAAGTTTGAAGTCAATCGGTCCAATGGTTCTTGAGTTATTGATCGCACAAGAAATGTGTAACGGAATAACAGAATTACGGAAGCCTGATGTTTCTAAGATGCGGGGGGGGGGGGGGAAATTGCAAATGTAGATCGAAAACTGTCATAGACAGGACACAAACGGAGAGATGGATGGACAGATGGAAATCGACATCACATAATATTTCCGCCTTTTTGGTGAGCATATAAAACTAGAGCCTATGGGCTTTAATGAGATCTGGTAGCTGGGTTATTGGGGGATAAGTCTGTAATGAAATACAGCAAGGAAGCAATCTCATTGTACGTCCCCCCTTCTGCTTTAATCCGACACTGCCCCGCCATTGTTCTGTTCTGTATTGGTCGGTGCACTGGAGACCTAATTTGGATAATTATAAAAATTCTGTTTCAGTCACTTTTTTCGGCATGCCTCACATAATACATATTCCAAGTATCGACAAACAAGTAATAATAACAATTTTATAGCCATTTCCCCAGTCCAAATCGGTTATGAACTGAGATCCAGCCTGAACAAAATAAATATATCCCATTCACTTAGGTTTGATGAACAAAGGGCCATAACTCTTGAAAATAAAATCGACCATAGAGGTCCATGTCCCCCGCTAGCAGCACCAGTTATGGTGGATTACATCCACCATAACTGGCGCTGCTGCTGCGGGGGCCATGGACCTCTATGGTCGATTTTTTTGGGGTCGATGATATCTCATATCATTGATAACGGTATGATTTGAAAATGGAGATATCGCTGATGAGCTTAACATAAATGTAATACAGCAGATGGCACCCATATTGGATTATGCACATCCATAAAACATAATACATGACTGTCCTCTCATTAAGGTCAAGGGACTCCCCAAGTTTGAAGTAGATCAGTTGAATCGTACTCCAGCTATTGTCCGGACAAGATCAAACTGCTTACAATCCAATATGGCTGACGGTGGCCATATTAGATTACGCACATTGCTGAAAAACAATCCCAACTGTCCTCTCACCAATGTCAAGGCACACCCCAAATTTGAAGTTGATCGATTAAATCGTTCACGAGTTATTGTCCGGACAAGAAGATCCAACTACTTATAATCCAATATGGCTGACGGTGGCCATATTGGATTATGCACATCGCTGAAAAAAATCCAAACCGTCCTCTCACCGATGTCAAGGCACTCCCCAAGTTTGAAGTAGATCAGTTGAATCGTTCTCGAGTTGTTGTCCGGACAAGATCCAACTGCTTATAATCCAATATGGCTGACGGCGGCCATATTAGATTACGCACATTGCTGAAAAACAATCACAACCGTCCCCTCACCAATGTCAAGGCACACACAAAGTTTGAAGTTGATCGGTTAAATCGTTCATGAGTTATTGTCCGGACAAGAAAATCTAAGATCCAATTGCTTATAATCCAATATGGCTGATGGCGGCCATATCAGATTATGCACATTGCTGAAAAACAATCCCAACCGTCCTCTCACCAATGTCAAGGCATACCCCAAGTTTGAAGTTGATCGGTTAAATCGTTCACGAGTTATTGTCCGGACAAGAAAATCTAAGATCGAACTGCTTATAATCCAAAATGGCTGACGGCGGCCATATTTGATTACGCACATTGCTGAAAAACAATCCCAACCGTCCTCTCACCAATGTCAAGGCACACCCCAAGTTTGAAGTTGATCGGTTAAATCGTTCACGAGTTATTGTCCGGACAAGAAAATCTAAGATCGAACTGCTTATAATCCAAAATGGCTGACGGCGGCCATATTTGATTACGCACATTGCTGAAAACAATCCCAACCGTCCTCTCACCAATGTCAAGGCACACACCAAGTTTGAAGTTGATCGGTTAAATCGTTCACGAGTTATTGTCCGGACAAGAAAATCTAAGATCGTACTGCTTATAATCCAAAATGGCTGACGGCGGCCATATTGGATTACGCACATTGCTGAAAAACAATCCCAACCGTCCTCTCGCCAATGTCAAGGCACACCCCAAGTTTGAAGTTGATCGGTTGAATCGTTCACGAGTTATTGTCCGGACAAGAAAATCTTACGGAATTACGGAATTACGGAATCACGGAATTACGGAATTACGGACACCGGTGTTTCTAAGTCCCCCCCCTACTAAGTAGCGGGGGACAATAACCGAAAGCAGAGAAACTTCACGCTGCACAACTATGGGACATTGACCACATATCATGCAAATTCCATACTTGTCCATACAAAATTAACCGAGATCCAGCCCAGACAAGTCCCAATTCACAAAGCATTCAAGAACAAAGGGCCATAACTCTTGAAAATATACGCGAAACGCGGAGAAACTTCACGCTGCAAAACTACAGGGCACTTACCACATATCCTGCAAATTCCATACTTGTCCATACAATATTAACCGAGATCCAGCCCGGACAAGTACCAATTCACAAAGACTTGAAGAACAAAGGGCCATAACTCTTGAAAATATATGCAAAACATGGAGAAACTTCACGCTGCACAACTATAGGGCACTGACCACATATCCTGCAAATTTCAAAATTGTCCATACAATATTAACCAAGATCCAGCCCGGACAAAGGGCCATAACTCTTGAAAATATAAGCGAAATGACGAGAAACTTTACGCTGCACAACTGTGGGGCACTGACCACATATCATGCAATTTCATACTAGTCCATACAATATTAACCAAGATCCAGCCCGGACAAGTCCCATTCACAGAGATTTCAGATAAAGGGCCATAACTCTTGACAATTATACCGGAAATTGGGAAAAACTCTACGCTGCACAACTACGAGGCACTGGCCACATTCCATGCAAGTTTCAATCCTGTCCATCAAATATTAACCGAGATATCGCGTGGACAAGAAATTCGGACGGACAGATGGACCGACAGACGGTACGACAGACGGACAGACGGACAAAGCGATCGCTATATGCCCCCCCTCTATAAACGCACAATTATATATTTAATTTGAAGTTAGGCACAGGTGGTATCAGGCACGAATGTATGTGGCTAAAACGCAATCACAAGTTACATCCTGTGACAAGGTATATGAAGAGCCGTTCGCGCCATAAACGCATCCTTTAAACATTTTAACTTTAAACGTTTAAAAATTGTAAAGCTTTAAAAAGTTTAAACGTTTAAACTTGAACCAACCAATCAGATGTTATGAACTGACATTTTCCTGATAAAAAGCAAACGTTTCCAGTTGTAAATTCACGACTTCAGACGTTTCCTGTCAAAAGAAAAATTCGGTCTTTTAAAGGTTTCCGGTTAAAAGGATAACAGTTCCGGTTGTGATCGTCCAATCAGATTTTTTATTTGGGCCGCGTGTATTCCAACATCTACACCAACACGTGCAAATCTCCACTGGCAAACGTTTCCGGTATGTAGTGTACTTTAACCAATGAAAACCGTTCTTACAAATTAGGTTTTGGAGAATATCTTTGGCACCGGGACAATTTGCACAGGACATGATGCACGGTGGGCATAAGGAATACAATATGCGCGAATATTTGTAAGGGTTATTTTGATTGGTTCAGACTACATAGCGGAAACGTTTTGCCAGTGGACACGTGTTGATGTTGAGGTTTGAAAATACGCGGCAGCAATAAAAAAATCTGACTGGATGATCACAACCGGTAATGATTTCCCTTAAACCGGAAACGTTTAAAAGTCTCAAATATTACTACTGGAAACGTTTGCCTTTTGACAGGAAACGTCTAAAGTATTGGACGTTACAACAGCAAACGTTTACGTTTGGACAAGAAAGGTCTTCCAAATGTCAATTCATGACATCTGATTGGTTGGTGCAAGTTAAATGTTTAAATTTATTAAACGTTTGGATTTATGGCGCGAACGGCCCTTCTTAAAAGGTACCGACATAATGAAGTTGAACATACCAAAGAAAGGCAGTCCTAGGATAAAAGTAACTCCGAAAATGGAAGCCGAAATATAGAATATTATATCACAATGACTTCCATTTTCGGAGTTACTTTTATCGTAGTTTATGTGAGATTGATCTGTGGGAACAAGGAAAGGTAGTCCTATAATGAGGGAAGTTGCACACATTACGCTAACCATGTGTTACCCAATTAATTTCCGTCCAATTAGACACTACAGTAGGTGCTCATCCAACCTTGACTCAACCAAAATAGCTGAATTTGCTCTTTATCTTGATACATCATTTCTCCAATACGTCAGTTCGGTATTCCAGATGAACACCATGACCACCATGTTAATTTAACCAGCATAAAGAAAGCAATATGATACCTTCTTTAACATGGTATTGTTGGTGTTGAGCTGAAACTGCAAACTGACCTGTTGAGAATTCGATGGAAAAAGGGGCCAGTGAAATGAAGTCTAGGCTTAAATACCCAGAGGAGTTTAAGGTCAGTTTGTACAGAACATACATGTACCCAGGGGTAAATAAGAGAGATTATATCTAGGGGTGAATGAAGATTGATTTAGTGTTATGAGTGAGAAGGGCTGGACATCAAGGTTGATGATGGTTATGTCACAAGTTAGGATAAGACAAGACATGTATTACACTTTCTGGATATCCCACAGGTTGACTGGTGAAGTACAAGATAGGAAAAGATTATAAGATATGTTACAGCTTACTCTTGTGAGAAAAGCAAACAATGGCCTGCAAAGGTGATAATGAGACAATGGTGGCCAGATTGGCTGCTATGATAGAGCATCTCTCACATATACACCTAACCAGCTAAACTGTATAGTTTTCTCAGCAGAGTCCAACCTTTGGTAAAGTGACGATACCAGTCTGCCATACTTTAGAGCGTATTAATCTCATATTTTGTGGGAAAACAATGAACAGATTAATATTTAATGCAGACAAGGGATCAAATATATGCCAAGTGACTATTAGTGACTAAATATAGACATACAAAAGCCTTCAACCACTAAGGATCCCCAAAACTCATCTCTATGTAACTACTTTCATGCAGCGGAAGGCTATCCCGTGAGTGGTTTTGCACTTTTGTCCATTTCCCTACAGCATTCTAAAGAGCCTCTGGCTAACGCCAGATCTCAAAAATAGTGACTAAAATGTACTACATACTTTGAAATTATGTTTTGGAGATACTCCTATCACAACTGCTTTTACTACAATTTTGGAAGCTATTTCTCTCAGCAATTTTGAACAAAACTAGGATGGAATCTTACCGTGCCAGCCCATGTTCGTCTGATCTGTAACAGTCTAATTCTCCTCTGTCTCTGCTCTTCTCGCTATCATAACAAACAATACACATGTACATGCTAACACAAGGTGAATGTCTATCATACATATGACCAGAAGCAAATTAACTAGAAGTTTGTTACATCAGATCAGAATACCTAGATTGCATTGGCCACCACCTCCCTGCTTATAACACATGATGTGACATAGATGTGCAGTAAAACAAAATGTGTCATGTTTGCACAGCTTCAAAACTGAGTGATGCATCACAGGAGATGAACGGTCTAATGGTGTAGGCTGTTTGATGAGTGCCTGAACCATCTAGCTATTCTAATCTAATGTTACACACTTCTAGATGATTTGTTTCTGACATAATATAACTGACTAATCAACTAAGCAGAGCAGGCTATTATTGTGCTAATCTATGTGAAAACCATGAAGTGCCAATGCAGCTGAGCATTACATTTTTTGAGAACTAATAAATATTCGAAAGAATTTGTTCAGAGCAGGAAATATACAGGCAACCAAATGAATTATTTCAGTTTCATGTTTTTATTTGCCAGAAATAGTGTTGTCGAAGCTTCAAGAATGTTTCATGCAAATTTTTTTTAAATATATGTTTGCCAAAAAACAATGGATAATATATGCCTGCACATTGGCCACACAGATGTATAATATTTGTAATCCCACATTTGAATTTCGGTACAGACTTGCAAATATATACATAATTTTAGTGCGCAATATTAGATTCTCTTTTGAGACTTTGGTAACCCTTGCTTTGACCTCAACATCACCATGTTTTTTCTTTCATGTAAGTTTGGGGTAACAGCATACCCCAAGTTTGGTCACAATCCTTACCCTTGAAGTGGAGATATCAAATTAAGAATGGAAGTAACTAGGACAGGCAGATGGATGGACAAACACCTGAAAATGAATAGGTATCTTCATTTTCTTGAGTTTCAGGTATACCTGCATTGTGGTTTATAGCCCAGACATTAACATTTTCAACTATTTTCCAGTGTTCAGGCTGCAGTGACCTTGACCACTTGCATGATCTTTTGACCTCATAATCAATATGCTTTTTTTTTTTTTTGCAATGCATTTGAGTTATAGCATGGACATAAAAAACGGTGACCTTGAACTTTGATCTTTTACTGCATAGGGCTCTTCCTTGCCCCAGAGGTAATGTATATCTCAAGTTTGGTGCCAATTCATAAAATGGAACTAAAGATATTTCACAGCGAACAAACATTAATATATAGACAGAGAACTTGCTATCGCATAGCATGACCTCGTCTAATGACAGGCATATAAGAAAGTTCCCTTGCTAGAATTCAGTTTAATGATTATCTGGCAGATTTGATTAGATGGTACATATAAATTAAGAACCTCAGTCTCTGTAGCAGGGGGTTTCTCAATCTCAGTGAAGATCTCCTGTACAGAGAGTGCTGATACCATTGCCACAACATAAGCCAAGAGGTCATGTTGATGTCCCAGAGCCAGCATCTTGCCATAACGTGGAGAGACCGGGAAGCATGCCATGGCTCGACCTAGTGGAGTTATCTTTGTACTCAAGGCTGGATGAAGGAACATAAACAAAATTAAGAGGTAAGGTTTTACAGGTAATTCTATAAGACAGTATCATACTGAATCTGACTCTGAATTAATGGTCCAATATGCCAATGTCATGAATGTGTGATATAATTTCTAATGAGTCAATCAATCCATTAACATCCAATCACCTTCAAATGTCAGGCCGGATTAATACATTTGACTATCCCTCTGAATTGAAGAGAAATTGAATAGCTTATGTACAATGTAGTTTGCATTCTTTTATCATATACTGGGTCCAATAAATGTGATCACCTTATATTTCCTGGTGGGAAATGATTGTAATGACTTATACGATTGTATCTCACCAATTGTAACACATCCAAGTTCTGCTTAAACCCTATGTAACATAGCCCAATACACAACTGTGCCATTGGATTACAGAGAGAAAATAGTAAAGTATCAAGGCAAATGAGGAGTACACATTCCTTCCCAGGGATCTTCATGGAAATATTATACAGTTTGATATGATTACAAGATACTACATACTCATACCATCATTTCTGTGAGAAAGGGGTCGAGCCAATGGAGAGGTCTTGATATTCTACCACATAATCGTTTCAAACTCCATTAATCAGCACAGCCACACACAATCAGCCTGAGTAGCTCTGGGTAGTATTCACCCACAGTTTTTCCTATGCTTGTACATGGGGAAGCACACAAAGTTGTCATTCCTAGTACATATTTCCCTCAAGGGTTGTCAAAATTTGTATACAAAATGTAACCATATTACCACTGTTTTCAATAGGACACAATGCACATTATTTCTGACAGCGCAGATCTGTTTCTCCACATATAAGTATAGGGAGAGATGTATCAAGTACTACCCACATTGACTCTCAAACTGAACCAGGCTGAGAGTGAATGACGATCCCTGAAGCATGCCACAGTTATATGGTAGGGTATCCAGTCTCTTGATTGATAGAAATCATTGTACCTTTCTTGGTGTCCTTAAACCTTTGAGGTTTGTCAGGCTGTTCCAGAGCACCCAGTGACATCAACAACCTTTCTGCTGCCTGAACAACAACATATACATGTACAGCATATAGATAATTAAAACTTATTGCAGTGAACAGAAATTTCAACCTATAATACAGAGTGATTACCCTCCTAACCATGGTGGTATCTTTTCTATTTAGCTTGCATCATAGTGAATAGCCCTTTGAGAATAAAGATGCCCAGGCAGTGTACGAGCTTATTTTGAATGATATAAGATTACATGAAATAATAAAATATGCCATGAAAGTTTTGTCATCCTATGACTATGGTATGATGGTATAGAGAAAACAGACAGATGGACACAGACAGATGGATGGACACAGACAGATGGACACAGACAGATGGACACAGACAGATGGACACAGACAGATGGACACAGACACACATGGTTATGGATATGCACATGTATAGAGAATAAATATTCTGATTATTAAATCCACTCACCTTGATTTGTTCAGGGTCAGGACTTGTAGGGTATGGGAAATTGATCACCTTGTCAATATTCATGTCCTATAATTATGAATGAAACCACAGTTCAGGAATAATATTATTGTTAATCTCGCATAATCAAGGACTTTTTAAAGAAATAAAAGAGAAAGTAGGAGAAAAAGCTTCCCTGTAAACCTCTGATATGATACATAGTGTTATTTTGATACCTTCATCTGTAGAACGAGATCTTCCACAGGTCTTCGGGTGATTTCTGGAGGGGAGAACTTCTCAAAATCATCTTTGAATACTGCAGACGAATATAGCCTATGAACAGAAAGAGAGAAGATAATAGAAACAATTAATATTTGTGCAAATAAAACTTTGGTGAGATTCAACCCCATAACATTTTTAATACATATAATACTGACATAGTGATAATTTTACAGAAATATCTCGGAAAATATACAGCATTTATTACTGCACTACATTAATACTCAGAAGATTCTCTCCATATGTCAATCTTGTTACTATGAATACAATGTTCTGAGAAATGTTGCTAGATAATATACATAGAGAAGCTGTGATCCATATAAAAATGTTCGGTTTCATGCTTTCATAATGTTACTCAAACATGTTTGTCCCAGGAGCATTCTGCCATTTTACTGAATCTAGTATACAGAGATTGAAGTGGATCTTTGTAAAAAATCTGGAAAAATACTATCCTAGCACTTTAGGCCGGGGTCCAGCTCGTGGGTCCTAGATGGCTGGAGAAGCATTCTAAGCGATTTCTGAGAAATAAAACTGCACATTGTCATCTAAATTCAAGGCATTATTTTGTATTGATTTTTTCCTTGTAACCAAATATTTTCAGTACATAATTCAAATACTGGACAAAAAGTTCCATCCATCAAAGCTAGCATGATGTAGATGCCACTCATACTGGAAGCAAATGAATTTGGCTATGTGCACTCAACATCAGACTGGGGGGAAGCGAGCAGACAGGGTGAAGTCCCATTAGATTTGAGAAGTTTTCGAGTTTTTAGGTTTTTGCATGTTTAGAATGATTTTTCAAGTCAATCTTTCCAGTGGTCACGTATATTTTTCCTTCAGCCGCGACCATTTAAATTTGTTTTTAACTCCAGTTTCAAAGTCCTTGAGGTCAGTCGTCATGTCAACAATTTTCACATAGTCGATTTTAAATTATAAATACGTCTAACATTGTCAACAGTGAGTCAAACAAGCTGGCGCCAACGAACACGAGGTAACATACTGCTTTCCGTTACATTCACGGGACGAGAACAACACGCCCTCGGCTACTGCAGACAGAGCGACAGGCAATCAGCAGCATTCTCTGACCTTCTTAACAGTAAAGCTGCATACAAGCCAAGTCTAGTTTGGGAAACACCACTCTGCGGGGAGATCGCACTGCGCTGGAAATAATATAACGCCGATCACTCAGGAACTGGTTATTTCAAACTTATTAAAACCCCCGGAGGTACAGAACTCGAATTTTAATCACATAATTTATATTTTTGGGGGATTCTCAAACCCAAGCTAAAAGATTTTTGTTTGTTAGAATGGTTTAACGGAGGATCATTATCGATGAAAATAGCAACAACAACAACATGGTCGGGTGAGACAGAAAATCGAAAAATCCGGGAATTTTGGGGGGATTCTAAAAAATCCGGAAATTCGGATATATCCGGAAGACTTCAATCTCTGAGTATATAAAACAACAGAGATTAAGTGTATTTAAGTACCAGTACATTTGTTTCTGTTAACTTTTCTGTTGTAATGGATGCAGGAAGAAAGGTTATACCTATAGCAATGACCAGGTCCAACACGCCCAGCCCTGCCAGCTCTCTGATCAGCTGATGCCTGAGACGTCCATGTTACTTTAAATGTTGATACACCTGTTACCTTGTCGAAAAACTTAGTTTTCACCTGAGTAGAACAAAAAAATTAAGTTTAACCACAACAATCAAATTTGAATTCCACATGAGATTATCATCAAGATGGAACAATATAACACTAAGATGAATACTAGTTTTTCTAAACTCATATTAACTGTATGATGTAAAAATTAAAATCAGCATGCCACAATCTTCGTAATTATCTCTTTCTCTGATGTGTAACTAAATGTTATGTTCTTATAAAGCAAACACTACTAAACTACACATGAACATACAGAAAGGTGGAGTTCCTTAAAAAGAATAAAATATTCATATTACATCGAAAAAACTGTTTGACCAAAAAAACTTCTTCTTCTAGCATATAATTGCACAATAAAATGACACAATATAACCTAAATGTGCACTTTAGGTTTGAATGTGTTCTCATTATGCTGTTGGACATAACAATTTAGCTTTACATACCTTCCCAGTATCCACTACATATTTAACGTTTGGTATCGTTAAAGATGTCTCGGCTACATTTGTAGCAACAACACACAGACGGCATCCTTCAGGGGGTGGCTTAAATACCTACAACAGACAAGTGAACAAGATACCTATATATTAAGAGATAACTTAGGCTTTCTCCCTCTCTAATTCAATTTGAGTGGAGTCAAATGGCTGTGGGCTCCAAAGGGTTGCATGTGAAAATAATGCAAAACATATGAAATTTGTATGAAATCTCATCTGAAAACTCATTTTCATGGTTGTGAGAGGATGTACAAATGCATCTCTGAAACTATGAAAGAAGAAATGAAAGAAAACAAAGCCTGTATGTGATTTGGGGAGGGGGAAGGCGATACTGCAGACTATTCACATTTTCTTAATGTGGCTGTCTTCCTGCTCACAGGAGATGTCTGAGAAACCCGATGACAAGACAGAATGTGGACAGGGGTAAACAATAGGCTAACAAGAGCCAATACCACAAGAGCTATTCGACCAGACTTAATATTTTCAATTCCTCATGCGAGACACATTAATTAATCTATGCATCCAAGGGACAAGATTAAGGTGTCAGTATACTTAAAGTTTGGTCACAATCCATATCCTTGAAATGGGCATATCACATAGAGGATTTAAGTTAAGAATAGACAGTCAGAGGAGGAAGCAAACCTTCTGTTGTCTGTCAGTAGACAGTAGTGAGTACAAGGGTAAGACATAGATTGGAGAACTGGTCACATCATCATCTTCATCATCCTATCAAATGTACAAACACAACCAATTTATCAATGACAAATACAACAGGCAATATGGTCGCAGAATCTGATCAACATAAGATTATCAGGTAACTTTATATATTCACTTACTGTAAACTTAGTGTACTGTAAACTACAGAATTTAAATATAACTACAGTGAACCATTTTGAACTCACTTTTGAACAAATCAGACACAGTGAGTGTGTCTGGGTTATTCAGTTCTAAATGTAGATGTGCAGAATTCACTAATATGACTCAACATCAACTTCTAGATCAGTCAGTAACTGACATATTGATAACTCAGTGTGTCACACAGTAGTTGTGGAAGTAGTACACACCAGTGGAATATTGTCTCCATCAGAGCCGGGATCATCAGACAGTTCTCCGTCAGAATTCTCCATGGCCAGATCCATTTCTGCCTCCTCATCCCGTGGAGCAACTGAGTAACTGATGAAGGGGGAAAGATTGCATTTATAAATGTAATCAGCCTCAAAATCTAGTATCATCTTTATGTTACATCAAGTACAAAATAAAACACATTTAACGACATAAACCTGAGGGCTGTTCCATTTAAAAAGGTATGGGAGGGAAGGAAGGCACTTAATATAATATTCTATGGGTCATGGGAGGAAATTCCCTTCAATCCATGTTATAACATTGGGAAGGCCAATAAAATTTCTATGGGTGGTGGGGTATAATTCAAATTTGCCTTCCGCCCCTCCCATACCTTTTTAAATGGAACAGCCCTGAACTTGTGTCTACCATTCAAGAGAAAATGGAAGAAACTGAACATTAAAAATTAATGGCATAACACACCCTTTATTTTTGGCATCCATGACCCCAAGCATATACACTTGTAGTGCGTTCCATATATGTATCACTACTGGACAAACACACCATGAAATACCATGAATGCCCCATTAAAAAGCCATTAAATGCGAAAATTTGATCAATTTGACCATTAATTTTTTGCACTGCCATCAATTGATAATCGGATGATAAATTCAGTGTCCTTAATTGGCCATTAATAATAAATTTCATGGCCGTTAATTTTAAACGCACCATGTTTAATGCCCATGGAAAGGAGTATAATGGCCATTAATGCATACCGGCTGCTATCTTATAAAATTCATTGCCATGAATATGCAGTAAAAATAATTAATGACCATGAAAAAAGATAATCTGATGGCCATGAATTCCACAGTACAAACATTGATGGCCATGATAATCTGATGAAGTATGATTAATGGACATTGATGGCCATGAACATCTGATTAAGTACGATTAATGAACATTGATGGCCATGAACATCTGATTAAGTACGATTAATGAACATTGATGACCATGAAAATCTGATTAAGTATGATTAATGGGCATCAAAACCAATGTCCCAAATAATATATTACTTCATGGCGTGGGATTAGCCGGAATCAGGAAACAGGGCGTCTCACCCAGTTACTATCACAGGACAAATAGGCCGGGGTCCAGGGGCCGCCTAGGCCCCAGGGGTCTAGATGCTCTGAGATGCATTCTAGGGCAATTCTGGCCATGTAGATGGCAAATCACTGAGCCTCTTTCTACAGACTTTCAGGTCCTTTTATGCAGTATAAAAATGGAACAAAATCTAAATTTTCAAGGGGAGCTTTTGGTTACTCTTCTCAAAATTGCCAATGCAATGAAGAATAATATTGGAGAGAGTGATCAGTCTTGTATCACTCAGGCTAACCAGAATCCAGTGATCATCTTTTTTTAAAAATTATATTTAACTTTAGGGTTAATAACTTTACAGGGGTCAAAATGTTAGACCAAAAATATCTGCTGACGAGTAAAATCTAAGCTCAGGTCGTCCTCCTGACGATCACAAAAAATTGGCTTTCATAAAACAAACTGTCAATGTGATGAACTGATGAACAGAACTGATGAACAGAATTGTTGAAATGTTTGTTCATCTTTCCCGCTGACTGCCGGCTGCTGGCCATGTTTGCCAGTCTTGAGTGGATGCTGGTGTAAAATGGTCCTATGTGAACGACGTTTGTTCCTGCTCCACCAATACTATTACCAAGAGTGATCTCCCTTCGTCTCATAACTTCAGGATATGACAGCATTAGTTCCCTAGGAACAATTTCACCCATGCACTCATACAATCATCTCGGCGCCAAAATTCAAATAGCAGACGGTCAAACCCAAACTCACTGCTGGTGTGCAGACAGTTCCATGCAAATGTTGATTGCATGAGATTACGTATTGTTTTCCTTGCAACTTAAAATCTGTTGACAGGTATGGATATTTGCTCATTTGTTTTAAGTGCCAAGCTTCCAAATTTGATTGTTTTTGCTGAACCCATTGAAAAGAAATGGGTTTGTAAATTTCTGCTTGCGTAGAACATTACCGCGGGTCCAGTTTCCGTTTTTTCTACAACAACATTTTCGTTGATCATCCAAGATAATAGGAAATGTTTGAGGCTGGCATGATCTTTATAAACATGAAATACTTTTGAAGCTATACGAAATTCATAAGAAGTGATGTATTCATAGAATACAAGAGACTTCTTGATCTTGTTAGCGGTCTACATCGTCGTTGTTGTTGTTGGAATGGCTTCCTGTTTTCACTCAGTCACATTACGATGGGACGGGATTTTTGGCAATATATCGGAGCCAGTTCTTTTCAGAGAAGTGAAATTACCCACAGTATCTATATGTAATTTTTGCATTTTTATTCTGAAATTTGAAGGAAATATATTCAGAATAAAAACAAATCTCCAATACCTCACATGTTATTTTCATAGCGCCTGCAAGCCCATGCACCGTCATTGTGCTTTGAAAATAACATGCGAGGTATTGGAGATTTTCTTTGATTCTGAACAGTTTTCTCTCAAATTTCAGAATAAAAATGCACAAATTACATATAGATACTGTGGGGAATTTCACTTCTCTGAGAAGAAATGGCTCTGATATATTGCTGAAAATCCTGTCGCATCGTAATGTGAGACAGTCTGTTACTGCAGGGAGAGAGAGAGAAAAAAACTATACCTCCAGCAAAGATACAATTTCTTCAAATCACTAAATGGTATGGATTATCTAAAACCCAGTTAAAGTTGTGTATAAATTTATCCTGTACATCGGATGCCGTACTGGTTGCTCACAAGACCCCGCTCACAATTATCATTGATTTATTACTGTAGTTTATTTCAAATACTGGTCTTCAAACTTAATTCTCCCAAACAATTTCGCAGAGTACGTGAGAGGAAAATATTACTAATCCAGTGGCAGTCCATATCTGAAATAAATTCTCATTTGTATGTTTAAAAATGTTTACTGCATGCATGCCTTGATGATGATTTGCCCTGCAGGCTATATCAGTTGCATGGTATTGTATTCGGTCATTGTATTCGAAATACATTCCATTAATATTCGAATACAATCCTGCAATTTGTCTATCGATCTGGATTGTGGTTCTGCATTGTGGTTCAACCGTTATAAAACCTTCGAATACAAATCTAATACAAATATTTCGGCTCATATACACACAGTCGGAATACAATCGGTGTTCGAAGACATTCCGAATACAATGAGTCCCAAAAGTCCAACATGAGAACAAATCAGAACATTGTATTCGCATTACATTCTAACCACAAAACTAGCATAAAACTACCACAAAACAATATTATATTTGGAAGACAAATATAATGTATTCGTCTTCGGTAAGGGATGACAACACCTATATATTTGCATCATGAATGTTTGGTCAACAAAGTATAGAAACGTTTTCTGGGTTTTGGGGGACTTTAAAATGCCCCTGGGCTGAGGAAATCCATTCCTCACAGAATATTGATGATAATCAAACATGCCAAACACCAGATGAAATTTCCACGCCAGATGAAGTTGATAACAACAACCATTCAAAATCATATGTTGAATTGAGTGGGAGTGATGTACAAATCGACCAGTGCCTCAATGAAAGTTTATAGCTTTCAAGGCTCATGGAGACAAAAATAGATCCTCATTCCTGGTTGCATTTTGATAATGAAAGTAACAAAACGTTCTTCGAGTTTTGTCTTGAATTTGACAAGTCAAAGAAGCCATATTGCAACTTACACCTATTGTGATACAACACTATAATCCCAAGAGAAAATGGTCTTGTAAATTATAATATTATGCAGGCATGAGGATGTGTAAGATATTATTCTCAACTGTTTTTTTTTTTCCTTTCAAGTTTTCGTTCTGGAAATTGCCTTTTGGCAAGAGTAAATAAAAAATAAAAATTTGAAACACCCAATTAAGACTAAAATTTAAGTTAAAGAGACTTAATTTTTCACGAGGTCATCCAGTTGATGACCTGGAAATCCTGAGCATTTTAACCCCTGTAGATGCATTAGGGGAGACGATGTGTCGGGCATTGCTTTTGCTCATGTGGGTTGTTTCCATGGCAACCAGACACACCCTCTTTACCTCATATTGTAAGGATAGTATCCCTAAAGTCCAGGCTGTATATCGCACACTTTTCAATCTTCTGATCTGGTAGTTATACGGGGAGTCCTTGTTTTCTTGTACATCACTAACTATCACATGTAAATACATACAGTGCTGAAAGTTTTCAATTCACTGTTCCACCTGTTCAGACTGATATGTTTTCGGGCGTATTTTGAGTTCAGACAGCTCTTGTTGGACTGTTGAATGTTCAGATGCAATGACAATAATGTAACTGATTGAGGCTTTCATTTCATGTTGATCAAGTTGTTTTATTGTCACATCAGTCACGTGCACTCAGTGCATAAATGATGAATAAATAATAAGTATGGCTGATACATATATTGTTTGTGGAATTTGTAGCTCTATCCTTTTAGATAATGATTTAAATGATGAATAAATAATAAGTATGGCTGATACATATATTGTTTGTGGAATTTGTAGCTCTATCCTTTTAGATAATGATTTAAATGATGAATAAATAATAAGTATGGCTGATACATATATTGTTTGTGAAATTTGTAGCTCTATCTTTTTAGATAATGATTTAATGACCATTAATTGGCATCGGATATTTAATGGCCCACATTTCATCATAATTCTTATAATTAATGGCAATTGAATACCCCTCAATTGCAATATTTTTTTAATGGCCATGATTTTGTCCAATATTCATGATTAACTGACTGTTGAGTAATGGCCATGAATCTTTAATGGTTAGATTATGGGCATGAAGTCTAGCTGGATTCATGGCCCTTAAACATTTCATTGACTATTAATGGTCATTAATATTCCAGATTATTACTCCCAATTTCATGGTCATTAATTTATGTTAATGGTCATTATTATATTTCAATTTGTGGCCATCACAAAGCCATGATTTTGTCCGATATTAATGGCCATTTCATGGCTGATTGAAGGGAGATTTAATGGCTTTTTCACAAGTCTTTCTGTTAATGGGCATTAATAATTAATGCACAATTCACTACGAGAAGTTCCAGTAGTGTATGCTCTGACACTTTACCGAAGCATAGGCACAAGCATGTCATTAACCCATGCAGGTGTTCATTATTCAAATTCGTGTGCACTGTTAGACAGTTGAACATCATGCAGCGATATCATTTTCATTTCCCCGTAGAACACATAATAAGATGGTGTGAAGCAGATAAAGTTTCAACTTTTTGATATTCTTGCATCCATCGAATATAAAAAGCTCATGTCATTGACTGTAAAAATTATGATGCTTCACAGCTGAAAAAAGTGCAGGAGAGATTTCACCAAATTGGACGATTTTGAGGCTGATTACATCTTTAATACTGAGTAACGAGAAGAAACTGAAGTCAATAAAGATTGTACTCCACTGTATACGGAGTGAAAATTGTTAAGATTTCTTGCACTTACTTGTCAAGGTTAATGTTAGGAAGAACTGACTTAATATGTTCTTTAGGTTTCTCTGTCAGCTTTCTATCTCTTCTCTTCTCTTTCTTCTCATCTGTAACATTAAATTCTCATAATGTTAGAGAAATAGGCAAGAAAACGGTTTATTATTCATATTCAACTTCCAGAGATTTCTCTAAGGATTTCTTTAGAATGTTCAAAAGTGAAATCCAGAAAAAGAGAACATATATACAACAGTCAGATACATGTAGACAGATCTTGACAACAGATGCACAACCTGATATAACAAATATTATAGTTGACAAATGATCTTCATATTTACATGTATGAAGGACTGAAACAACTATTTTTTAGGAGAGAAATAATAATTAAGTCATCGGAAATGAACATGTAAGCAGCAATTCTAATCATTTAAAGAAAATGTTTTGGTTTAGTAAAGTACGTACCTGTTTTAGATTTGAGCTTGTCTTTTTTCTGGCTTTGGAAAGGGAAAGTCTGTTGAAGTTTCTTACAGAGTGTATGGACCTCCTGTTGACCAGTGACAAAGACCAGAATTCCTCCGTCTGGTAACATACGATGTATTTTACACACCTGAAATTAAATTGTACTTCCTACATCTGATTTCTTGATATAGCTACACATGATAAACAATTTATATGTTCAAAAATACAATAAGTTCAATTAAATTGGATTTATAGATGAAGGCATGTTCAACATTGAAACATTGGCTCTAATGAGCTACATATTTGCCATCTTTTAAAAACATATTGTGACAGTATAAGTATCAGACAAGTTAAATAAATTATACACAATATTATATAAGGTAGCCTACAGTGGCACATACATAATTCAAAGTCAGCTACAATGTATATAAAACACATAGCTCCTCTATAATATAAGTAAATGTTATACACTTGTGACGCATTTCCACAAAGAATTCTATTCAATCATGTCAATAAAGCATCAAGTGATCGACTGTGCAATATCTCTGATACATCCCAACACTTAAGGGAAGAAATGGGTCTTAAACGTGCACATGCTTGAGCTTGATTCTTGGTAATCAATATTATCAGGTATCACAGTACTAATTCAATACTAAGCAGTGATTGTTCCTTGGACAAAAATATACAATTTCATTGTCTTCACAAGATGTTATCTAGTAATAAGATTCTCCAAGTGTATTTCATAAATCGGAAATATAACTGAAGATGCAGCATATGCACTCGAAGATCCATCTTCACAAGTCCAGGAGAACCTAACTCTTCAGAAAGGATTTACTTGAACCTCTTCAGTGATTTGAATGAGTTCTCAGGCCATTGCCTCTATTACACAAACTCATATATTTCAGTTCCCACATTTTTGTAGAATTAGCATGTTGATATCCACTAAATATGTGTTTTTATTTTGTCACAATATGTCAGTTTCAGGCTGACATCAAAGGCAGATTGCCCAGCAATGAAATTCAAACCAAACCTCACAGCGGACTGGCGTAATGAGCTGACTGAATGGACTTACTGACTTGTTCAATTTAAAAAGAAACTCATCAATCTATTTATATGTTCAATTTAAAAAGAAACTCATCAATCTATTTATATCCAGAACTACTATGAGTAACTAACCAAGCCAGTGTATCGTTCCTAACAGAACGATAGATACACTTGCTCCTGAGGATGCCAAAGAATATGAAAAATTTGAAAATCAATTTTCCTATTTCTAAGCTTAAACTTACCTTCACATACCTTATTGCTATCGTGTTCCTACGCGATTGCTCTATTGTAAAACCTTACCACAGAACCAAAAGAAATAGTCCCTGTAATGCCCAATGCCCATGAGCGAGTACCCAGAACCCTCTCTGTCTGACCACGTGAATTCCTTCTTTCCTATTCAACCGCAGTGTGAATAACCCATCAGCGGGGAGGCTGGGGGGCCATCACGGTATGTGAAGGTAAGTTTAAGCTTAGAAATAGGAAAATTGATTTTCAAATTTTTCATATTTCTTGCGCTGTAAAACTTACCTTCACATACCTTTTTGCTAGAATATCATAGCAGGAGGAGGGAAATAGTGGTCAAAACAGAAAAGGTCTCAAGCATAGGCGAAGGATAAAACAGGAGTCAGCGAGATAATCAAGTGCCATAAAGACATGTAGCATGACGGTATGGCCATCGATATAATCACCCAACCCAATATATATATAATAATAAGCGGGCCTAGTGAATAGCTTACAAGCACTAGACCGAAACCTCCCGCCACCCCCCCTCTTTTTTTTGAAAATTTGGGGAGAGCAGCCACTTACCAGATTTTTAAAAAATGGTAAAACCACTAGGAGGTCTAGTGCGTTGAAGACGGGTCCGCAACAGACTGGGCAGCCACTAGGGGTCCCAGCGAGTAGATGTCCCGTCGTTGAAGCGTCAAATCCCGGAGGTAGTGTGATACAAAGGTTACGTTACTCCTCCAGTAGCAGGCCCTCATGATGTCTGACACGGATCTATTGGTCCATAGAGGCCAGGATGCCGCCATGGACCTGACCTCATGGGCGGAGACCTTGGATAAAGTAGTTACCTCATGTGGTACGTCCGTATACGCCAAACGAATGGTTTTGGAAAGCCAGACAGATATGGTATTTTTAGATATCTCCTGCTTTGCAGAGGGCCCAAAAGGGATGAATAGACGCACCCGCCCGGCTCTCATATGCTCCACACGGGCCAGGTAGCAGGAGAGAGCTCTGACGGGGCACAGGACTCTGTCGTCATCAACAGCTGCGGACAGGATGTTGGACAGAGCCGGGATGACGAACTCTCTCGGAAGGTTGTCGTAGAGTGACTGGTTCTTAGCAACAAACTCCGGGAGAGTAGATAACGCCACCCAGCTCCACTCAGGGTTGTATCTCAAAGACCTGAAGTCCAAGGCATGGATTTCTGATACGCGGGCGGCAGATGCAAAGGCGATCAGAAAGACGGTCTTGTAGGAGAGAAACTTCATCTCACAGGTGCCGATGGGTTCGAAGGGCGGCAAGGACAGGCCCCTAAGAACCAGTGCCAAATCCCATTTAGGAAGCTGCGGCGTCGGAGTAGGCCTCTCCACCCGAAAGGAACAAAGAAGGGCGGAAAGGTTGACGTCGAGTGATGGGTTGACACCTGTGGTCAATTGAAGTACCCTGGAGATAGTGGACCGATAGCCGTCGACCGTGGCCGGAACAAGTTGCCTGTCATGAAACAGATGCAAAAGGAAGTCTGCTACCTGCTGAACAGAGGCAGAGGTTGGAACAATTCCACGTCCAAAACACCAGGTAGCGAAGGACTTCCACTTGTTGTGGTACACCGCAGTCGTTGATGCTCTGGTGGACCGGACCATCCTTTCGGACGCTTCGACAGAAAATCCAGCCTCAACGAGTTGATGCTGGAGCACTTGAACGCGGTCAGTTGAAATAGACCGGGATTCGAGTGGTACAGGCTGGATCTCGGCTGATGAAGCAGGTTCCACCAAAGCGGCAGCCGACGAGGTACGTCTATGAGAAGATCCATTAGGTCTGCAAACCATGGGCGAGTGGGCCACCACCGAGCCACAAGGTAGACCACGCACGGCTGTGCTTGGATCTTCCGGAGGACTTGCGACAAGATTGCTGGCGGCGGGTAAGCGTACGCAATCATGCCGGACCAGTCCAAAGACAGGGCGTCGACTGCCAGGGATGCTGGATCCGGAACGGGAGACACATAAGCCGGAAGTAGATGGTTCCAACGGGTGGCGAACAGATCCACATTCGGCTTTTCCCATATCCGAGACATCTGGGCTAAGATGTCTTCATGAAGCTGCCACTCGGTCGATATTATCTGATTCGGTCTGGATAATGTGTCGGCCAGCACGTTCAGATGACCGGGAATGTGGCGAGCTCGCACAGAAATTTCGTTGTCCCAACAGAGGTTGAAAAATTTCTGTGCCATCGATGCGTCCGTGAACAGTTGACGGGACGGCTGAAAGGATAGGAAGGAGACACCTATCATCACGTTCTCCGGCTGCAGCCACCAGCGCAGGAGACGTTTGACATCCTCTGTCACACGGACAGTCGGATTCAGGTGTCGTTTCGGCCAAAAGTTGTTGAGGTGCATCATCAACGGCCGAAGTTGCAAGCGGCCTCGAGGCGTTACATCCCGAGTCGATGTTAACAGGCCGATAATCGCAGCGAATTGGAGAGCACATCTGTGCGATGCTGACAGGAACGTCGGCACCGACGTCAGAATTTTCTTCCAGCGGTCTTCCGGAGGTTTCCCTAACGCTGAAAGGGTGTCGTAGGAAACTCCGAGAAAGACTCGAGACTGGGATGGTGTCAACTCCGATTTGCCCTCGTGAGGAAGATAGCCCAGAGCAACAAAGATCTCCCAAACGAATTTGGTGTCCTTGCGGAGTTCTTCCCTGCACTGATTCCGTAGTAGAGAATCGTCGAGGTAGAAGTGATACTTGAGACCTCTGGTGTGCAGGAATGACGCCACCGGGTTGAAAACTCTGGTGAAGACCCAAGGGGACGTGGATAGTCCGAAAGGGGGCACAAGTAACTGGAACTTCCGGTTGCCAACCAGGAAGCACAGATATTTGTGATGAGCCCTGTAGATCGGAACATGTAGGTATGCATCTTGGAGGTCGAGAGACGTCATCCAGTCCCCTTGTAACAGAGCCGAACGAATAGACCGAAACGACTCCATCCGGAAATGAGGAGGTGGGGCCAAGAAGTCCTTGTTTAACCGGCGTAGGTTTATGACCATACACATTTCGGTGGTGTTCTTCTTGGGGACCAGGAACACCGGAGAATAAAAGCCCGGGGACATATCGGTTGGCGGAAGTTCTATAGCAGCACCCTTCACTACCAACTTGTCCACGGACCTCTGAATCTCCATCAGGTGCTCCCGACGCACAGGAATTCGAGACGACTTGGGTGACGAAGTCAACGGGGGAGTTGTGGCGAACTCCAGCCGATACCCATGACGTAGGGTGTTCAACACCCATGAATCCGCCTGGATTGTCTCCCAATTCCGCCAAAACTTGCAAGTCTCCCGCCTACCGGAAGCGCCGGATCTGGTGGAATTGGGAACAGCGGCAACGTGCGGTCTCGCCATGCAGAACGAACATCTGCATGGCCCGTGCCCTCATTTCTTGGGAGCTTTAGCGGACTTCCCTTTTCCGCCTCCACGTTTAGAGTGGCCGCTCCCCCCTCCCTTCGAACCTCCGCCTGATTTCGAAGAGGAGGGCGCATCCTTTTTGGTACCAGCCCCGGAAGAAGAACTTGAAGAAGAAGCTTTCTTCGGAGCCGAGGAAGACGACGTCGAGGTCTCTGGGGCCGATCGCTTCCTCTGTTGAGGTGCAAAATAGGAGTGCGTGATCCTGGCAGCGGACATTTCATTCTGCAGCACTGGGATAATACCCGCAAACAGAAGTCCTGAGGCAGGGGACTGCTCCCTTAAGGCTGATCTCACACTGGCCGGGGTATACGTAGGCAGGGCCGCCGACAGTGAGAGACGCCTTAGGTGTACGAACATAGCGGACATGAAGACTGAAGATGCCATCAAGTCCGCGTCCGCACGCGCAGCTGCCGTCAGGAAGTCCTTCATCAGGTTGACGTCATCGACGGGAATGGAAACAAAACCGGAAGTTGACATCTGAGGTATGCGATTAAGTATCGTACGAATGGCATATAAAAACCAGTCTAGATGGGAAGTAATCGCTACCTCCTGTCTCGAAGTGTCCTCTAGGAGACAAATCTGACGAACAGAAAGAGGAATATCCTTCTTAGGCGGAGTGGCTCCAATAAACTGATCGAGTTCTGGTTCCTGGACCGCAGCTCGATCATGCCAGGGTGAACCGTGCACTGAATAGGACCGAAAAATGGGTCGCTCCAGCGGGAAGACACCAGTAGATTTCTTAAACAGAGATCTAGATTCCTGTTGTCGTTGCCTCTCAACTTGGGTCTTAGGCAGAGAGAAGGCATCCCGCATGCGCTCAGCACATTCAAAAACGGCTCTGGACGGCGGAAGTGATGTGCGATGAGTAGGCTCTTGTCTGAGATCCGACATCGCAGTGACCCTTCTCGATTCCACAACTGGCGGAGGAGTCATATCCGGAAATAACTCGTAGAGGCGTGCCAATATTTCAGAATAACTGGACGCAGCGAAATCCGGATCAGCATCAGCATCCGTTCTTCCGCTTCCGGCTCAGCGTTAGCCACTGTCACAGGATCCGCAGAGGTAAACCTGGGCACAAACGAAGGAGGTGTAGGTCTACTACCCCACGAGAGATCAAGTGGTAGCTGAGCTTGGGTAGCGGAAGTCGGCCATCTTGATGACAGGGGGCGAGGTTGATAGCCAGCCCACTCAGGGACCGGAAGTGGTGTCGGTGGTGGTGGTGGAGGCATCAACATGTCACGTTGAAGGGCTGCAAAATCAGCAGATAATCTATTAAACCTGTCGGACAGGCTGGCAGAAATAGATGCTGCTGGGGGGCACTGCCTATCAGAAGGAGGAAGTAAGGCAGAACCGGAAGCAGCCGCATACTGTGACATCGCAGGCCTAGCTGGGTATCTAGGCAGATGTGGGTGAGCAACCCTAACTTGCCGTCTCGGTATAGGCGCATGATATGGCATAGCATATCTGACAGGCCTAGGAGACGGAGAACGGAAGTAAGCACCCAATGTACCGGAAGTCGGACGTGTAGGTATACGTGCAGGAGGATACATCCGACGGGGTACATCAAATGGTCGGGCTACAGAAGCCACCGAAGGATACGATGTAGGCCTATATACTGCACTACGCACAGGAAGTGGAGAGTACGGAGGCGCAGTATAGGGATCAGCCGGACTGCTATACACTGATGACGTAACCGGAAGTCTGTACATTGATGACGTAGCTCGAGTATCATACATCGATGAAAGACCCGGAACACCATATACCGATGAAGTAACAGGAACATCGTACGTAGAGGCAGTCCTATAGTAGGATGTAGTAGCCGACGTTGGAGCATGCGCAGGAAAAGCAGCGGAAGTTCCGATATGAGACGATGATACCGGAAGATAAGATGATACCGGAAGGTATGATGTAAGAGGTTGCATATAAGCATCCGATATAATCGGAGCTACCGTAGGCCGGAAGTCGTACCTGGACACAGGCATACGTGGAAGATGTACCGGTTGAGTAAGCTGCAGGGGTGCTGACAACGGCTGTTGCAGAGGCGCCCTGGATAGTTTCGGCACATTCAGAAGATAATGGCGAGACTCAGCAAAACCGGAAACAGGTGTAATAATCACCGTAGACTGCACAGGACCTGGTGATATTACAGTCGATGAAGCAGCAGGCATCTCCGTAATTTTTATAGACGTAGATGGGCTGGACCGAGATGTTGACAGATTCTCCGGAAGTGACGGATCCTTGACTGGGGGTATAGCCACACTCTCCGGGTTCACTATCCTGAATAGGGGACCTTTGGTCGGAAGTGACGTCACAGATGATGGATCAAAGGTAGCCGTCAAGGTCAAGGGCGTCCCGTGCAATACTTTACCTGTAGGATGCCCGCCATCTTTGTTCCCCACCTTGGTCCCTAAAACAGAATTAGTGCATGGAGGAGGAGAAATTGTAACAACATTCGGTAATTTACGAGGCGAAATTAACTCCGTATCTTGGGTTACGGACATATCAACAGAGGCAGACTTGTCCGGCTCGTTCACAGTGGAGCGAGACGGAGAGGCGACCAAGCTCTCGGCCCTACTAAAGCCGGGCGGCGGCAGAATTTCACCGGCATAAGAACCGACAAGATACTGTTCGAATCTATTGTCGGGCCATCGCTCACATTCCGCACATTTAGCATACTGATCGCACCAAACACCTCTACACGGTGGACATGCTGAGTGCAGGTCCGTCGTGGGTTTAGACTGTCCACAAAGAACACAGAAGACGGACGCCATCTTTATTATGATTCCAACGTATACTCCCTGACGTTTGCAGAAGACCAGGTAGGTATCCAGAATCACAGGAATTTGGTGATATTCCACTCTCTTCTCCAGGTAAATATCCCAGGGAATCTCCGAGGTAATCCAAGGTAATGAACTAGGAATTGCGTGGTACTCCAGATGTAGATCTTGAGACTTTTTTTACAGAGCACTAGAAACTACGTCTGACCGCTACGGTTGTAGAGGAAAGAAGTAAGTCACGTGGTCAGACAGAGAGGGTTCTGGGTACTCGCGCATGGGCATTGGGCATTACAGGGACTATTTCTTTTGGTTCTGTGGTAAGGTTTTACAATAGAGCAATCGCGTAGGAACACGATAGCAATAAGGTATGTGAAGGTAAGTTTTACAGCGCAAGAAATAAGGAAGTTAATCAGATGACATTCCTCTCCATCATTTCCAAAGTACTAATTAAAGAATTGCAGCTCTCAAACAGACAACCATCAACACAACAGACCGATTTTCCAGCTGTTGGAGCAGTTATTCAATATCAAGACATTCAATATTTGACCAGACACAGAACACTTTTGTATCATCATATTTAGTTATGTAAACAGAGTTATCTACCTTTCTGTAGGTCTCTCCCAGGTAATCTTCCACAGGTGTACGTTTGTTGAAGTGGATAGTGACTGGGAACTGACGAGATTCCACCTGTAACACAAAACAACATGGTAACTTGCATTGTACTGCTTGTAAATAATAACGGATCACATCAGAAAAATTGTGATCAAATGGATGAGAAAAAGAAGAATGCAAGTCAAGATATTGAAGTTTCTTCATTTTCCTTGCCCACTTCTTTAATCTCTTTGAAAACACATGAAATTTATTGTTTCTGGAATTTAATCCCCACAATAATCAGCAGGCAGGAAATACATCTACATGTGTTATGGGTAAGTACTTTTGGTAGATTAGTTTTCATGGTGAGAATTTATCCCCCAATAATAATCTCAGAGCTGGAGGCCGAAGAAAGTGAACATGCTTCCTCTTCTCTCAAAAGATTAGAGACTGAGCTGGTGAAATCTTGAGATGATCACAGCAGGTCCTACAGAGATCATGGTGACTACATGAATTGTCTGAAGTTGCAAGCCTCATGGCCTATATGTACTACATAAGACAACTTCTTAAGAAAATAAACTTACTTTAATCACAGGAGGAGTGAGTTTGAAGAGTCGCTGATTTTCTGTGAAGTCCTCGACCCTCAGAGTGGCAGACATTATGATCAGCTTTAATGGGTTACCTTTCTGTAAACAGACTCATCATAATGATCTAGCTGTCTTTTTTACTCTTCCCCCCCTCCACCACCCCACTAGCACCTCCCCGTCCCCACCACTCCACACGTCTTTCATCACCCTTGTACCCCCTCCACCTCCCACATCTTTAAACCCTCCGTTACATTGACAATCAGATATTTCAACAGTTATGTGAGATTTTGTTTCTACTGAAACTTTATTGCTTTAAGAGGCATTTAAAGTTGTGAAATAGTGAGAAATTTAGGATAACAACTTCTTAGTAGATCAACCCTGTTAACTGGAAACAGTTTGCTGTAGCTCCTACAGGGTTTTCAATCCAAGTTACCTTACAATCAGACAGATTGAAGTTACACAAACACTAATGTCCATACATTAGATTAACATTACATAAAGCTATAAACCAGGTATCTCAATCCTGATACCGGCACAAAGATTTACCCCTGTTATATAATGTCTGTCTGAGATGTGGGTGAGCTCACTAAATTATACACACATTTTTTATTTGAGTGTTTCCAGGGAGATTACGACTATGTACCTTGTGTCTGAGTGGGACAATCCGAGAGAGAAGTCCGATAAGTACGTCTGTGTAAACACTCCTCTCGTGAGCCTCATCTATTATTATCACACTATACCTAGTCAGTAAGAAGTCCTACAAACAGTAACATATAGGCAATACTCATATTTTACATCAAACTTGCTTTATACTCTGATCATGAAAAAAGTAAAAATGAGATTTGCTTTTCAAATTACAACAGGACATCCTATGGCTTCAGTTTCATTTTCCTTCCCTATATGACGTTATAATGAAACTATTTCACTCCAAATATCTCGGTAAGTAAATGAAAATAGAACTTAATCGGCAGTCTGACACATAAATAGAAAATCTCGAGGACATGAAAGAAAAACAAACAGCTAAATTATAGTGATACCTTTTGTACTTCTTTCAACAAGACACCGTCTGTCATAAACTTCACTTTTGTGTCCTCTGTGACAGTTCCCTCATAACGAATTTGATATGATACCTCTCTGTAAATAATAAATAGCAGTATTATATCAGAATCTGGAAGAAAACAGATTAAACTACAAGGTGAATATTTGATTTACTATCCTTACATCACATTATGTTTTACATTATGATAGGGGGAGTCATGTCTCTAGAAAATGAATTTTAAAAAACACTGAAAAAGGTACATGTATGTACATCTGTGAGAGTGAATTCTATATCCACAAAAGCTCATACCATATTTTTCCCACTTATACAAACATTCCCATTTTCCATTAATAAATACAGTAACACCATCAAAATATCTGCGATAAAAAGTGGCTACCTTCTTCACTCTGTTTCATTGTGATTCTAATTCACTTTTTCTGCCAGAATTGATTAGCAAAAGGCCACTCATTCCCAAGAATATCTACACATAGGGTTATTCAATAATCAGACAATTTACCTATTCCCCTCTTTCCACCACTTTCATCCCCACAGCAAAACTTGAAAATATTACACACTTGGGTGGATTTCAACTACCACACCACCAAACCCAATTGTCAAACTCCCCAAGGACTGAATTATTGAGATTACCTTGTAGTTAAGTTCATCTCCATGGCAACTCGATGTGACATACTAATGGCTGCTACTCGTCTAGGCTCTGTCACACCAATTATACTGCCTCTGCTGTGGAGAGATCATCACAAATAAATCAGTCATTAATGATCATCATCACATGGGTTTCTATATGTTCGTATAAAAGCCTACCGCCATGATCACAAACACCCTAACATCATAGTGTTTTGAAATTGCTACATTTTTTTTAATTTTTATACATTATACCAACATTTGAAATCTCAAACTTCAAAGAACTAGAAGTTATTTATTCATGGACTATTAAATGAACTTTAATGAGAAACATCATACTGGGCATATCCGGCCTCATACAGGAACTGTGGAAGTTGTGTTGTTTTTCCAGAGCCAGTCTCTCCACAAATAATCACCACTGGATACTGACTGACTGACTCCATGATCTCCTGCTCCTCACCAAGTATTGGCAACTTTAACCGCAATTCCTGCAAACAAACATAAATAAATTACTTTGTTTTTCAGAGAATGGTGCAGTCTATTTTTCTTAAACTGTGTCTACACTGATAACAAAATTTCATCCAGGTGAAAATGCACATGATTGTTGACCAGAATGACTTGTCAGGTTGTTTTACTGTTTAAGGTTCTATTTTTCTCAAACACATTCCAGTATATTGGTCGACTCATGGTCACATGTCAGCATATCTGCATGGTTAATTGACTGATTTGATTAACAGTCCATCCGAGGACCTAGCGTCTGGTCAAGTTACGAGAACTATAAATGCAAACCACATTCTGCCCTCTCTGTATGATTTTGTGACAGCCATTTGATTTTGTAAAAGATTTCACAGTACATAGATAGAAGAATTTAGAATTCCACAACAAATATTTTGGACCATCAATTGGGCTTGTTTTCATGGATGTTAAAGCCAAACTGACTATATGCTGGTGGAGAGAATTTGACTTTGAAAAATACAGTAGAATAGTAGAATAATATATATGTATGTAAATATGCATTGTATACTGTATTCAAGTACTTGCCTGAAGGTCTGGTTTTCTCTGTACTGGTATATGTATAGCTGGTTTTCCTGTTATTTTTTCTGAGCAGGATTTATTTGTACCTTCTAATACCATCTCTGGAACAATACTTTGAGTCCTTGTTTCATCAGAATCAACTGTTCTAGTGTTTGATTTTTGACTGTCTTCTTCTTTTCCATCGGACTTTCCACATGTTTGAGACTCCTTTGACGCAATGCTCACTTTGCCTTTTTCCTCAGTCTCATTAAGCACAACCCCGGCCCCTTCCATCTCCCCCTCTTCATCGCTGGACATGTCTGACGTATTTATTGACGACTCAGTGTCACTGTGAACAGTTTTCTCTTCAACTTCCACTTTTCTCTTCTTCTTGGGGATCTTGTTACTACCAGATATTGCATTCACTTTCACTTTACCAGCAGCAGTTGTTGTTATTTCTAGTTTTCTACAAAATGTAAAACATATTGGATGTGTGAGTGATCATTCTGCACTGACTGAATGCTGATTATTTAATTAATACATTGCATACAAACCAACTACATGAACTGACAGACTTTTATCAAGCTGAATTTCTTCCAGGCTGAATTTACATTGTTACAGAGTCAAACATATAATACTGTATGAAATTCTGATTCAGGGTATGTGTCTAGATTGAAGGTTAACATGTGGTGAACAACATTACAGGAAGTGGGTCTCCTAACTTGAACTGCTCAAATATGTTTTACATAATATAGATAACCCTCATTATAAAGTACTAAACTCATGTTGAATAGTTTTTAACTCTTCAGAGAAAGTTCTCTAGCAAAACTTTAATGAAAACTAATAAACCCAATGATTATATTGATATGATTACATTTTCTATTCAGACAATATATTCTAAATTTCCAAGCAAATAAATACTGGGCAGATTTGATCATGTTTATGTCCATTTTTAGTCCAATTTATAATTCATTATCACATTGATTTATATTTTTTAAACCAAGTAGATCCACAACCAGTTAATATGTCTAGGGTGTATTAGCTCATTTGCCATTCTCCAGGAACTTCTATAATACTGTCATCACAAAACGAGCACTCCCCCATCCAGACTGGAATACTGGACTGGTTTATTTATCTATTAAATTTCTTCTAAATTGAGGGGTTAATAGAATATATTAGGCAGGCTGATGATAATTTGACCCCCAGATTTGTGTGTAATTCAATGTTCATAGAGTGACTACATATATGATTGAAGAATTTACTTTATTTATGTTCTCTTTTATGATTGATATATTCTTCAGTACTAAAACTATTTTATTATTCTTCAAGCATGTCAAATAAACCTATGTATGTACTAGTACGTATACCTCTTGTATTTCTTGGTTTGCATCTCTGCTGTACTGGTAAATAGGTTCAATTCCTCTGCACTAGCCTGAACCTTAGCTAGGGAGTCTAATAGAGCTGTACGCTGAAAAGTAAAGCAGAAATAAGTATATTATGTTCAATGTCCACATAACTGATCGGTGTGTAACATTCACACTTAACAAGATTGAGAAATATGAAAAAGAAACATCTCTGATACTGAAACAATTTGATAATATAACACCACAAAAAGTTAATATGCCACTTAATTAGAATACTTTCATAACATGATTAAATATCTGGAATAGGGAACCAAGATAATTCATTGCCAATAAATATGTATTAAGAGCCCATTACCTTGCTTTTTTTCTCCCGCTGTTCCACAATTTTCTCAAGCTTCTTTCGTTGTTTTTTACTCAACTTTTTTGTCTGCTGTGTTTCATGCTGTAAACTTTTTGATGCTGTTTTTCTCTTCTCTGAAGGCAACACCAAAATATTACTGTCATCATAATGTTGCTTCTCTAGGCTTATGTCTAATTTGATCTGAAAAATTAAAAACAGATAAAAGCAAAATAAGTATGGACCATAAGAAATTACAACTGGTAAAATACAAGTTTTATTATACACCAATATATTTTCGCCATTATTTCCAATATAATCAAAAGTGTCACATCATTGGATAGTTGTGAGAGGGCAGTGAACTATACAGCAATAGTTTCCCATGAAAGAGGCTTTGAGTTATTTTCTTAAAGCAATAAAGTTGTGATGAAGCTCCAGAATATTCAATATTTAATTAAATAGTTCAATAAATGCCACTTTCATATATGCATACAGCTCACATTATGCTGCAGACCAAAGATACCCACTCACCAATGAGGGGAGAAAACTCTGTGGGTCAAAAAATGAAGAGTGAATCTGGAAAAGCTGCAGTGCACCATTATGCAAAATATGGACATTTGTAATGATTCTATTCAATTTTTTTATAACTACTACATCCTTCAGCTACACCAGCTGAAAACGATCAATTTGGCCACCTTAACTGGGTAAATGTTCACTATCCTCTGATCGGATATTGGACAGTTGTTGGCCGGAACTACATTTAGTTACAAATTTGCAAGTAACATTCAACCTTACTGAAACAGAAATTGTTGAACCATTTACATTTATTCTTCACCTCCGTCTCAAGGGTTTTGATAAATTAATGGATTTGCAGATACAACACCATACAATCTAAATGGCAATAACCTATATACAAAGAAGGACATGATATGCCTTTCATACTGAAATTTGATTGAGAGTCCTGATACTATCGGTACCAACTTTAGAACATGTGAAATAAATGAACAGACACAAGTGTGAATTTGAAAATTAAGTATTGGAGCAAAAGGGGGGAAAGTGTGGTCTTATTTTGTGTGCATTCCTTATGTTGGAAAATCTGTTACAGAAAAAGAAAGCTGGAGATCACGTCATATAATATCGACCTGTTGGTTGTGTCAGACGCCCTTTTGTGACATGCCTTGCACAACAATTTTGGTATGACGACATCATCCTGACGTCAACGAAGGCATTACGTTTAAGCTTTGTGACGTTGTTAGCTTTACAAAGGAAATGTCACCTAGAACATTTGCTATGATTGCTCGCTACAAATGATCATAATTGAACTCTGACTTCATGGGCCAGCAAGTCACGGCCTTCGCCGTTTTCAAACAGACATGGTAAAGGAGAGTTTCAAGTTTGTTTTTTTAAACTTCGACCATTCCTAAAAAACAGTAAACTGCCATTAAATGTCAAATAGAACCTCTACAACAGTTTAGCATCAAAAAAATATGGGGTGTAGGGACAATTTGGTAGAATTTGGTTACCAACTAGGGAAAACCTGTCTGAAAATAACGAACTGGCACAAATAGGCTTCGAACACACATTCTTTGCTCTATAGCCAGGCATGTAACCCCCAAGCCATGGAAGCAGCTGACAGCAAATATTTGAATTTTTGTTATTTACCTAACACAACTCTAGCCCTAACCCTATCTACAAAACCATAACCTAACCCTAACTCGTAACCAGTAATACTGATCTAACACTAATTAGCACCAAATACCATCCCTAATTAGACATAAATCACACTTAATGTAATTGTCAGACTTCAGTCACAGGTTTCCTGATTTGAAGCCATTCAACCGATCGCAGCCACAGTGGCTGACACCCTGCTTCTATGCGATTCTTGGAGTATCGCCTGTCACTGCTGCGTATGAACAGGTCGGGGAAAGGTTGAAATTGACCTGAATCACCCCAAAAGGAATGATTCCGCCCAGTTTGGGTGAATGACGTCATAAATCATCACCCCAATTAGGCTGAATTAATCGTAACCCAAAGTGATCATTTTTTTACAATGATAAATATCTCAAATTATGAGCTGACCACTTTTGGCGCTAAAATAGGGAACATGTTTTCTCCGATACCATAAAATTTATGACGTACATTTGCTTATGAATTGTGCAGGAAAGTGGAATATGTTGTTGTCTCGCAAAAAATGATAAATCCGGTTGATACAACTTTCCCGTTTATAAGTTTTTCGATGGAAAAAAATATTTTGCTCACGTTCATAACTGTCGTTGTTGTCGTTACCGCCATGTTCTGGTCGAAGTCGAGGCCAAGAGGGTCAACTAATCGATCAATTTTTTTTTTAATTATCATATTCGGTAAGAAGCATCAGGGGAGGTAATCCTGTGAAGAGCTCATGCCGAAGACAATTTGGTATTGAATTGAATTGAATTGAATTTTATTCTCTCAATCTTGCCCTGTCGCGTATTACTCATACTTTATCAACTATTGATTAAATTCGCCTGGCAGTTCCAAAACGAGGCAAACAAAGATGGCGCCAAACACACTGTGGTCGTTTTGGAGAACAGTTTGACTTTGAAAAAATACTATAAAATGGTAAGTAATCTGCATGTCTTGTGTTTATTTTTTTATTGACAACATACTCCACCTTCCCACAAACTTCGCTGACAGGATAGAAATATGAATTTTACAGTTTTCTAGAGAGGAGGTCCTGGACAAATGCGCTGAACATTATCATCTTTCAAAGTCGTGGTCTTTGGATGATCGAGAGGAAACACTTTGGATTACGATTAATTCAGCTTAATTGGGGTGAGGATTCATGACGTCATTCACCCAAACTGGGCGGAATCATCCCTTTTGGGGTGATTCAGGTCAATTTCAACCTTTCCCCCACCTGATGAATTGTTCTTTTTTTTTTTGGAGCAAAAGAGAATAAATATATTTCCTCTCTTTCAAAAATCATTTTCGTAGTTGGAAAAGACATAGTATAATGTATACTGTAAATGTCTGAATTTGATTGTTCAAGATCAGCACAATATGTATAATTGTTGTTGTTGTTGTTGTTTATCTGTAAATCCACTCTTAACTCGATGGGTATTTTTCACTGATGCTACAAGAAAAAATCACATGGTGCTATATTCCCAAAATGCTGTTTGTTCTCTAATGCTTGAGAAAGTAGACGGCGGGCGGTGTTCGATCGATCAATACGTGTTGTCAGACTCATTGATGCTGAGTAGGGCAACAAAACAAAAACAAGAACAAAAAAAAGAAAAGAGACATACAATATACAGTGGTAAGGTAGATAGAAATACTATGTACATTATAAACTGGAGAAACATGGTAATGTTATTTACAATCCTTGTACGGGTGGCATAGCTGATGCGACTAATTTAAATACATGTCTAGGGAGGGTAGGTCTTTCCCAGGTAGTAACAGAATCGTTGTTGTTGAATGTTGTTGTTGTTGTGCTGAGCCCAGCCTGGCATCCTTGCCTGTTTCTCTGTACTTCGATCGACGACAACGTCTTTTTGCTGACGAGCGCGCCAGTTGAAGCCTTTCTTTGTCTTCCCCATCCCTCTATGAATCCATAATCCATACGATTTGATACAGAAATATGAGAAAACTTCAACAATTTCTAAGTTGTTTTCAGCATTCGTCACAACACAAGCACGTACTCGCCACAACAAGCACGTGTTCTCCATGGGTTAATAAAAACTCAGAATCTGTACCTGGAACGGAAATATCGTTTTGGGACTGTATCTCTAGGGTCCAGACCACTATTTAAATTTACATTGGCGGCAATGTTAAAAGCTGCTAACGTAATTGCATCTCCCCGATTGATTAATTAAGTCTAGACTCCCATATTTCGGCAAGAAGTACCTTTATTCAAGTGCTACAACCGGACAGGCTTCTTGACGGGGGTCGCCCATCGAAATTTTGAGTTATGCACGCTCGTACAAATGACGTCACAATTTTGGCTTTTTTCTCTGCTTTCAGAAAGCGGTGCACAGGCACCCAAATAGTCCCTCTTAGCAACTCCTTATTAGGCCTTGAGTTAAAATCAAACTCACAGCGGAACCAAACACATATCATACTTCAATCACCCACCACTGGCCTTCAATTATTCCTCGCAACAGAGACTGGAAAAAATATTGAAATCAATTCACTTCTCTGGCAGAGGTTGCCTAAAGGATCGGCACTATTTTTAATAGTGGTCTGGTACGGCACTATTTTTAATAGTGGTCTGGTACGGCACTATTTTTAATAGTGGTCTGGTACGGCACTATTTTTAATAGTGGTCTGGTACGGCACTATTTTTAATAGTGGTCTGGTACCTACTAGTCCGTTATTCAGAACATGGAGTTAAAAAGTGAAGGAGCCACAACTCTCTCAGGCGAGATGCCCTGGCCAGCAGTACCAACCGCTAGGCCCTTGTATACTGAATAGCTGACCTGTTGGCGACTGCTTAACGGGGCGGAAGTGAATGATCTACCTGCGCATTGATGATAAGTTTGAATTACCAGATACAAATTATGCGCAAAGCAAATATTAAGAAATTTGAAGTAATGCGGATTATGGTGATAGTTTTATAATTTATGTGCGATACTATTTTCCCTCACTACATCGTGTTGAAAACTGACTATCATTTTTACCATTTTCGAAGATTTTAATCGATTTCGATAATTTCCGCATTTCCAAACATTACAAAACTTTGCAAGGAAGTTCATATTCGCACTGGTAACGCGTGGTCCAAACGGCATGAGGGAGCAGTCGCTCGTTCGAGTATAATCCACAAGTAAATAAAAGGAAAAATTCCCATTTAAAATACATCAGGCATTTTGTAAAAATGTGAAAATTTGTCATTTTCAACACCAATCAAATTCAATTTCCGCATTTCAAACCTCTGGAAAATGAATCTGCATATAAGGGGGAACAGATTTTTCCAAGCCACCAGTTACCATATTAAGGAGCAATGAACAGGAAAACGAAAAAATTGGTTAATGTGAACGCCAGTTTGACGTTTTCTTCTCTTCAGGTGCCATATTAAGGCTATTAGCTAATTGGCACTTGATCAGCAATACCCCCTGTGGGATAATCCCCGAGTAATCGTCAGGCCCAAATGAACAAATGCCTGAGCGATTCCCCTACAACGTCTCATTATGAACAGCTATATGCCAGTTCATCCAATAACTAGCTGAGACGCCCTTGTAAACTGTCTGAATGCAATAAGTAAATTAAAAAAAAATATATAAATAAAACAATACATTGACTTGCACTGTTAGTTCGTTTATTTCTTTACTTTATTTACACATGCAGTGGTCATTTCAATACATGTTTATACGTTCAACTGTTCAATATCATGAACAATTTTATATTTAGTTATGAACAGGAAGGAAATACTTGAGAAATACTTGAACTACTGCATTAGTTCATCAGTTTAACTTGAGCAATCTGCGTCATGTGTTTCCTTCAGTTATTATTTATTCAAAACAATTAATAATTCAATAATTTCCTCTTACTTATTATACTTGTTTCAGATAATAAAGAAATGAATCATACTGGTATTTTTAGATAGGCCCTAACAAGTTTGATGGGCCGCAAAATACGCGATATGGTCGTAGAAGTACAATATCTTTTAATTGATTTTTAATGACATATGACAGATTTGGGCATTGGTTTTTGAAATAAAAGACGTTAAAATTTACCAATAAACCATATTCAAATAATTATAACAGAGCATTTACCCTCATGATCAGAGTTAACATACTGCCTGAATAAATGATCTGTTCTGTTGTGTAATGCCACCAGCCTTGGTGATATTACCAACAGCGGGAGGTTGAGTATCAATCCACATTCACAATACACTATCTCTTTAAGTGGTCGCGATAATGTTCCTACGGCGCATGCGCGTAAAACCGATAGTTGCCGATCAAATCCCTTGGCTATTCCGGTGGGATCCCGCTGAGGCGGTCACGCACATAGTACACTTTGATCTGACGGAGTGGTGGCACCTTCTCTTTTTAATTCCATGTTCAGAATAAGCACCAAATTAACAAACAAAAAAAACAATCATGGTATACATAAACATTGGCTAGTTTCCTGAAAGAGAGAAACGGTCAACAGTTTTCATTGATGCCGGCAAGACATCATGGTGTTCCAAAAATATCAAATCCGTATAGCTAGCCCGACAGGGGTCTTTGTTAAGCAAAAGAAGTTTGGAACATGCCAAATCTTGTCAGGTTGGCTCTCGACCAAGGAACTTAATCAACCAAGAGGGGTGTCTCAAACTTAAGTTGGAATTATAGCAATTATAGCAAAACAAACATTTTTCAGCTGTTCATTTTATATGAATGATTTTTTAAAAATAAAATACCGGTAGTACAAAACTTAATTCTATAACAATTGTGTCTATAACAGCTTCCTAACTGTGCATTTATTGAGAGTTTTAGCACAGTTGTGTGAAATGTACATATGTCAAGTGCAGGTGTTCATTTGGGAGATTCTATTTCAAAAGTCGGGTGATGAAAGTGACGTCTGCTTTCATACAAGGCACAATGGAATAAGACAAACAAATAAACTTCAAGATGGAATTTCTTTCTCAAGTTTAACTGTTGTTTCCATTGTGAAATTGATTAACAAAGCGACATAAATGGACCTATATCCACGTATGTTCCATAAAGCCTGACTCAGCTGACAGAATCACTCTCCATTGACAGAGACCACATAATCTCGTCCTCTGATATTGGCACGATGCCAACCGAGACGAGAGCATCGTGCCAATATCAGTGGACCATTTTTTTTTTCAACAAAGGGGAGAAAGGATGTCAAAGTTTACCATATGTTTTCAACCTGTCATTATAATCATTGTTGATAATCAATTTGAATAGTGCAGTAAAATAGAAATAATGTTTTGTAGGCGTACTCAGTGGTTATTTTACGCACAGTTAGTTTGGGAAAGTTTATAAAGTTTAGGGCGTGGGCTTCGCCCGTGCCCTAAACTATCAACTTTCCCAAACTAACCGTGCGAATGTTGAAAAGACAAAATTTCTGTTAAAGGATGATAATGATGATGACGATAATGATGTAGGCTACTGTGGGGAAGTATGATGAGGATTTTTCAACACGTTTTCAACCGTAATACATTGTACCTTTGGATCGTCTTCCAGTTCTCACCAATGCGTATTCCAACTCATTACCTCGTAGGCGGTCACATGGAATCATTGGCAGTAAAACTGTCAAACTGAGAGGTTCATGGGCACCTTGACAGTAAATTGATTCATTTGACAGAGAGAGCGTATATTAAGGATTTGCTCCATGGATACAAATCATTATGTTCTGGCAAGCCAGGTAGTACCCCTCTTGCTGTTCATGATGTAGCTGTAGGTGAGGCTTAAACAACGCCCATACACGCATATTCGGGATAATTAGCTCAGGTAAGAAAAGAGGTTAACTACATGCTAGAGCATGACATTACAGAGCAAAGCTAGAAAAGCTGGAGCTCAGCTATTGTACTCATTCAATTGATGGGTCACGAAGGTTCTGTATAGACTACCGTAAGTTGAACACTGTGACAAGCGCTGATTCCTATATCCAATTCCTAGAATCGAAGACTACTGATAGGGTCGGTCAGGCTGCCTATGTGACCAAGAATTGCTAAAATGTACCTCTGCCTGTCAGGGCGAAAAAATATCTGCGTTTGTAACACCGACTGCTTGATATCAGTGCAAGGTCATGTCTTCTGAGATGAAATATCATCCGGCCAGTTTTCAACGGTTAATTGATCAGGTCATAACCGTATTGAAGCATTGTGTTGCATGCATTGCTGAAGTATGCCTCGGGATCGACTGATTAACATAATACACGAGAAGGGTGACTTCGAAAATAGTAGCGGAGAGCATTTTGTTGATCAATATTTCGAAATATATTTATTTATGTCATCGTTAGGAATGGTAGTTCACAACAGGTTCCATGGGTATATATAACTTTTGCAGAACAATTAAGATAATCTTTCAAAGATATTGATTATGTATTGATGTATAGCGACACGTGGAATGACCATCTGAAAGATCTCAGACAGTTATTTGACAGACTCGGTCACCTAACTGGGTCATGTGGTGGGCTAAGGTCAAGTACTACCACGTGAAGCTAAGGTCAAAGCCATTGTGGACTTCTCTGTTATCAGTTCTAAAAGGGAGTTACTCAGATTTCTGGGAATGAAGAAGTTTGTAGAAGATTTCTCTGACCAGTGTCCTGAAAAAGAACGTCTATTTTGTTTGGTCCTAGTACCGTCATTTCGGGCAATTAAACCGTGTTAGAGGCACCAAACTTTTACAAACCATTCAAGGTAGGAGTAGGAGCTGTATAGCTTCAAGAAGATGCAGCTAGGATAAACTATCCTGTGAGTTATTACTCCAAGAAACTAAAAAAATACCAACGGGCATATTCCATCCTGGAAAAGGAAAGCTTGAGTCTTGTATTGACTTTGCAACATTTTGAAGTGTATGTAACCAACAGCTCTAGTGATGTAATTGTGTTAAAAAAAAATCAAAAATAAGAGTCAAAGATTGTTTCGTTAAAATCTGATGTTACAGATATTTGCTTTGAAAATTGTACACGTTGCTAGTAGAAATAATATAATTGCTGATACATTGTCAAGAGAATAGTTGTAACGTACTCAGTGTGAATTATCTTCACTATTCACCTAGCAGTTATGATGCTGTACTTTGGTTCTTCTTTGCCTTCTCAAATGTACTTCAATTTTTTATATTATATTGGTACACATTTAGGATTTAATTTCCTATGGTGGGGCAATGTGACAGCAGTAAATTGTAAACGTGTTTATCATTTGACAATGACCTCATTTTGCACTAACTGAACCTTCGAGTAGCTTCTAGATGACAAATGTGTATAGTATGATGCATAGAATTACAAGCGTCTAGTCCGTCATTCATAATCCAGCCGTCGTCCATTAGAGAATATCCGCGTCCATAATCCAAAGACCTATTCCATATTCCATATAACAGTATTAGCACCAAATTCAAAAAAAACAATCATAGTATACATAAACATAGGCTTGTTTCCTGCAAGAGAGAAGCGGTCAACAGTTTTCAATGATGCCGGCAAGACATCATGATGTTCCAAAAATATCAAATCCGTATCAAATCCGTATCTTAATCCATAATATTCGTTATAGAGTCGTCATCTAAAAAAAAAAAAAGATGTATCTCAGTCACGCTTTGATTGTGACTGTTCATATGAGTACCATGAGGATCTTGAAGTACATGGGTTCATACGGCCCCTAGCCCCGGGTTAAGCGGAATTAGACACAAGTTACGAAACGTAGCGCCATAGATCTTGCACGCTACATTCGTATTTTGCTATCAGCATGCGATATGTATCGCCAAATTTGAGAAACTTTGAGTGGAGGCGCTTGATGGAATAGCCCTGTTTTATAAGTTTCTGCAAAATGAAGTACTGTGAAGAGTGTTCCAGGCAGTTGTTTATTGCATCATGTATGACATCATTTTCTGGAAAGTTCTCTGTGAGGTGTAAAAAATGAGATGTGTAGTAAAGCCTAAGGTTTGTGAAACACTGCGCCAAATTTTGTAAATATTTTTATCGTCTGGGTGATTAATTATATAAACTATTTAATTGAACCATCTGTTCTTTTGATGTAATTTTGTACGTGCACTGTTTGCTTGCAGATTTAGCCAACTTCATCTGGTTGTGTTTCGAGAGCAATAATATATATTTGAGGGTGCATAACAAAAACTAGTTTTATTTGAATCGCGAAATGAAGTTGATCCATATTCACCAATCTATTCAATTTAGACAGACCAACAGAATTCCACCCTATATTCAGTTCAAAATGGAAAGAAGCAAGTTGGCAAGAATAGAAGGCAAACAATAGCGTTTTCAGTAAGACAATGCAAAATTCTTAGGAACAACACTGCCCCGCCCCCCCCCCTCCCGAATTTGGCCGGCCCGTTGCGATTCGACTGTTTAAAAAGGTTTTCTGAAGAATTGACAAGTATAGCACTACCAAGCCAACGCCATAAATCAGTCTTGACATAAAGGTGTGGAATGTGCTACCACAGAGTGTAAAGGAATGTGTAACTCTCACGACTATCAAGAAAAAAATTATTAAATTAATTGATTCACACACCGAACCATTTCATGTATGATGACCCCGTGAGCTCGGCCATGTAGCTTCTGTATCTTCTGATGTGAATGTTACTTTATGATCATGTCAGTAGCTTACACAGCTATGATATATTTTATGCAGATTGTATTCAGATTTAATTCACTGTTAATTCATCTTGTTTTGTCTGTTAATGTTTTATCCTTTTATGTATGCAGAGATGAAAATCAGCTTTGCTGAATTTTTGCAAATAAAAAAAACAATATCTATTATGACCTTGAAACTCACAACACATCAACTGAATTTGACATAGTTTGTTATTCGAAAACCATAAAAATGCTTGAAGATATCGATACAAGCAACTGTCATAAAGATATAACTTTATATAGTGCTATTAATGCCAACTTGTTAACAAAATTGAAGGATGAATGCGGTGGTAAACCAATGAAACAATCGATTGGATTGAAATCCAAAATGTACAGCTTGGTGTACGAAGAGAAATATCAACCTACGGAGGAGAAGGCTACAAACATTAGGCGTATAAAGAATATTGGTTCGCAGAACAATCCACGAGGGCCAGTCTGAATTTTATCCGAAATGTGAATCATAATACTATACGATTATATTGAACGGAGCTACATTATTTTGTAAGAATATAAGCGATATCTTTTAGAAGATGGTATTCACACTGTGTAATAATGATGTATTTTGGCCTTCCTTTGGCTTCTCAGATGTAGTTCAATTTGTTATATTATGTAGGTATACATGCATACGCTAGTAGTAGGGATTGAGTATTTGAACTCGTAATCTGATACCTCGTATCCAATTACCACAGAGGGGCTGTTAGAGGTGTCGAATTACGCTCGTAATGTGATATGGGGTATTGAGAAATTATTGGAGTAATAATATGAGGAAATATGAAACTCGTATTCGAGTTATGAGAGGAGATACCACAGGGGGTATAAATTGTTCTCTAGTAAACTGTAAACATGAATATTAATAGCATTGACGTCACACAGACGAGTCCGAACCTGCACGTATCGAGTAACTAACCGAATAAGGTGACACATCTGCTCCTTTGGGGGTTTTGACATGTTTGGCCCTGTACTAAGACAAATACATGAATATTAAAACGGACTGACTTCACGCAGACGTGTCCGGGCATGAAAAGGTTACATCAAATACGGAAATAAACATGCTGGGTTTTCCCTGTCGTCTTTATATATATATGTAATTTCAGGTTTATCGACTAGAAAGAGTATACATCATGGATGTCATGTACAAGGTAGCTTTGAGTGTATATAGCAAGCATATGTCCGGGCGTATAGAGAATCTAGAAAGAGTATTTGAATTATTGAAGCAAAAGAGAACATTAACTAAATCCCGGTTACACTACGTTATTCATATCTTTACCGCAGGAGACAGGGGTAATGCTTTATTGGAGCAGATATCGAAAAGAGGTCCACGGGCCATTAGGGCATTCATTGCCATTTTTCAAGAGACGGGGAATAACCACATCGTCCATTTGATCACCCAACCCGCCCCCTTTCATGAAGGACAGCGTATACACTTGTTGAATAGATTATCCATGATATATGTTGTGCATCTCATCCCTATTATGGAGCAAATGGAAGAGAGTTACAACACAGGATTAGATATCGGTGACCGAGTTTCTGTCTTCTTTGGCAAGGCCGTAGAATGTCTCGATGAATAGAAAGCTGTAGATGAGTGGTTGAGAGACATGGAGAAAGACGGAGAAGTGGTGGACTTACCGTGGTTATCGGAATTCCAGAATCCAGAATGACGAGAAAATCACCTGAAGACGGACGAGTGGAAGTCTAACCTTCGTGTACTCCTAAAACGAATGTGGAAGCTCAAGAGATGTTTCACAGTGCCGTATATTAACGTAAAGAAGGACTGTACTTGTTTGTAACGCATACTCTCAATGACATATACGGCTTATGAGGATGAACATATGACTCATCGCGACTGACATGTTCGAATTCGAAACTGGTTTTTCCCGACATTGGCACATATGTTTATTTCTAGCTCTGACGGAATAGACATGTTCGAACGTGTGGAATACAAATTAACGCCACTCCAGTGTTAAGCTATTCAAGAGAAACCTCTTTCATTCTCAGTCCAGTATCTGACATTCCCAGCTTCAGCTTGTCGATGACAACCAAAATCATGTATGATTTAGCGAGTGATGTCTTTATGAAATGCTCGATAGAGCGCAACCAGATAAATTACGTGGATTTTGTAGAGAATGTGACGGTGACGAACTGTGATCCAAATCAGACACCGAAGTTTCTCCGTCTAACAGTCGAAGGATGGGGAAAACTCAAAGACCGCATAAACTCTATGGAAGAAAGTATATCGAACAATACCCCGACTCCAGTACCCATACGCCTATCAGAAGATGTGTACTTGAGCTACAGCTTCTACCAGGGAAAAGGACGTATCCACATTCGTCGTTGGAAAGGGTGTGAAAACTCTCAAGATAATCTCTATCCAACCAAAATTGGATTTTGTCTCGACCCTGACATGTGGAAGAATTTGAAGACTTACATCCCCGCCATTGACAAAACACTCACAAAAGGGGAACCACCACGTACCCCTTTTGACTTCAGCGCCAACAGCAATGTGTTATTCTTGCACGAGACTTTTTTGGACTGCTACTATGAAGTCGTAAGGGACATCAAAGGGTCTCTCATTCATCAATTCTGTATGGACCTTTTGGTCTTTGATATATGTTGGCATTTGTGGGAAGCTGATGCTGGGTCGACAGCGGGCCTTACAGACTAGTCTTTTGTGTTAAATGCCGTCATTTTCATGTGACGACGATACAGCTCACCAATTTCCAGTGAACGAGTTGACACAGCGAAACAGCTCACCAATTACCAATACACGAGTTGTCAGAGCATTTTCATCATAGCTCTCTAGATTTGTATCTAATACCGCTTATGCCGGTGTTAGGGGCCGTGTGGTCATATCATCCAAGTTGCCAGATGAACAGGTACAATAAAAGCGTACCTGAGATACAACACATATCACGAATCGTTAGATTCTTGGTATGTGCTTTAGAACATGTTAACAGGAAGACTATACTGTGAAGTCATGTAACTCTGTCAGTATGTCGGCACCTCTTCCCACTTCCCTTATATGTGTTGCAATTCTGTAGACCATCCTAGTCAACGAAGATACAGTTGCCTTATGATTTCCTCGAATTGGCACTTGAACGGGCGGGCGGGGACGCAATCCTGGCCGATTTCAAATCCCGTGTTGAAAAGGCGGGACCATTAATACGAGCCTAAGGAATGGCGAAATAGACTTCTTGGAAACCAGGAGTGGAAACAAGAGCTTGCAAACAAGTTGAACTCTACAGCTGCCGAATGACGATAAGGAAACTGTTTTTCTCACATGACATCTTTTCATGTACTTTTTATACAATGTAAGTCATTTTTTTCAATGTATATCCTTTCATTGTATATTTATTAAACAGTTTAATCACTCAAGAAAGACTTTTATCTCTCTTTTAAGTCTTCAAATGTTACTTAATCGTGTCATTAGAGCTTTTGGAGTGGGTAGAGGAAGACATGCGTTCGAGAGTTAAATCTTTGCTTGCTAAAGAAACTGTATTATCTTCCTTCTGGAGGGGCTGCCTTTAGCGGTGTAAATACCTTCTACAAAGCTGCTCGCTCCAAACAAAGGGGCATCACTTACAAGCAAATTCGTGAATGGTCACAAGAGCAAGATACTTACACACGTCATCGAGCTGCTCGGAAAACATTTCCCAGGAACCGAGTAATTGTAGGGGGCATAGATCAGCAATGGCAAGCTGATTTAGTAGACCTCCCGTCCCTGAGCAAAGAAAATGATAACAGTAGATATCTTCTCACGTGTATAGATGTTTTCTCCAAGTACGCTTGGGTTGTATCTCGCGAGCGAAAAACGGGAGAAAACTTGGTTAAGGCATTCGAGATCATATTCAAGAGCGGACGAAAGCCCGCTACCATGCAAACAGACGAAGGCACCGAATTTCTGAATGCGAAGGTTAAAAAATTTCTTAAATTGGAAGGTGTCCACTTTTTCCAAACCTTTAATCAAGCCCACGCCTCCGTTAATGTGTGTTTTAATAGAACCCTCAAAGGACATCAGTATAAGTATTTCACGGCTAAGAATACCCGTCGGTATATCGATGTCTTGCCCAAATTGATACAGGGGTATAATCGTGCATATCACCGGAGTATTGGCATGGCTCCGTCACAGGTCAACGCAGAGAATGAACATATTTGTGCGGGAAACATTATACGGAAAAGGGGAAATTGCACAATCACGAATGCTAAAATATAAACAAGGACAGACGGTCAGAATAAGCAAAATTAAAATGCGCTTTGAAAACGGGTATATGCCGAACTGGACGTAAGAAATCTTTATCATCAATAGAGTTATTCACCGAACAAGTTTACAAGTTAGAAGATCTTAATGGGGAAGAAATTTTGGGGACTTTCTATGATTACGAACTTCAACAGATGACAAAGGGTGAAGATGCCTATTATCAGATTGAGGAAGTTCTACAGACAAAGAAACAACGAGGAAAGATGTCCTACTTAGTGAAATGGAAAGGCTGGCCGTCTTCCTTAAACTCTTGGGTGACTGCTTCACAGATGAAAAGGTTATAATGAATTGTTACATCCATGTAATATTCAGTCGACTCTAACATATTACTGATGATGGACGCGGAAAGGAGAAAACTCATAGCAAGCAAGGGGGCTGCCGTCGTTACTTTCATCGCCTTTTGTGTCATAACTAGCGTCTTCAGTGGGCTGTAAGCTAATTTTTCGCAAGGGTGAGTGAACATTAATTCTAATGAAACCAACTCGAGGACGGGGCTAAAAGGCCTGAACGGTACACAATGTCCACCTTTCGCGCAGATCCCTCTTGGTAGTAAAGTCCGAGTTAATACCTGTGTGTACGAAGGACGTGTAATTGTAGACATTCGTCAATTTCTCAACGACAAAGCTACTATAAAGGTTATATGGCTGGAATCGCAGCAGTGGGGAGAATTTAAAAGAAAATTGTCTTTAATAGATCAACTGGTTAGGGGGATTCATCAGTCGAAATGAGCGACCCGCGGGTACACGAATCGGAAAATTCACAGTCGTTTCAAGAGAGGATTGGAGCGGTAGCATCCCTCGATGCCTGTAAAAAGGTGACAGATAGTTTATTCAATGACCACGTCTATCACGCGGAAAGATTCAAAATCTTGAAATTGTACACGCATGATATATATATACGCCAGCCTCCCCGAAGACGTATCACTGGAAATATGGTCGCACTAAACACCTCGTAGAATCCTTCGCTTCACACTCTGCACCGGGCAAATTGGGATGGACACACGTTGGAAACATCCTTTTACGTGTATGGTATCGGGGCCTACAGAAAGTGGAAAAAGTTATTTCGTTTCTCGAGTAATAAAACATTCCTCTCAAATCATTAATCTCGTCTATAGACACCGTCGTGTGGTGTTACAGAGAATGGCAATCTCTATATGAAAATATTCATGACCTGACATTTTACGAAGGGCTACCACAGCCGGCCGACCTCGACCCCGCCAAAAACACTCTACTCATGACTGATGATCTCCTGTTTGAGGCTGACGATAAAGTGACTAAACTGTTTACGAAAGGGAGTCATCATCGCAACGTAAGCATCATTTACATCGTACAGAATCTCTTCCACAAGAGTAAGGAGCATCGCACCATCAGTATGAATACGCATTACATGGTGTTGCTTAAAATCCTAGAGATGGTTCGCAGATTTCAACAATAGCTAAACAGATGTATCCCGGAAAAACGAAAAGTTTTCGTGAAGCCTTCCAAGATGCCACTGGTGAACCATATGGTTATCTCCTCATAGACTTGAAACAGGAAACACCGGAGCATTTAAGGCTCAGAAGTCACATATTTCCTGGAGAGATACAATACGCATACATGAGTAAAATATAAAACAACTTGGTGTGGAGTGAACACTATCAACTTAATATTTTCCGTCATGTCGTCGCGACTACGAAAACACGCACAAGCACTGAAAGTGTTGTCCAGGGCCAATCCAGATTTAACGAAAATCATCATTAAAGGTGCCAGTAAGGAGTTTATTAATTGCCTACGTGAATGTGCTTCCAACATCTTAAAAGGGAACGTCCCTCTGACTAACCTTCAGAGGGGGAAACGGATGCGCTATAAAACAGGTCTCAGGACATTAGGAAAAAGTCCGTCGGACAGCAGAAAAAGAAAAAGGTCTTACAGAAAGGAGGATTCATTGGCGCCCTCTTTGCCCCCTTAGCAGCTTCTGTTCTTGGGTCACTCGTATCGGGAATATTTGGAGGAAAATAATGGAATATGCGAAGAAGATGGCTCTCGTCGAACCACGATTACTGGAATCGTTTCAACGTCCACAACCTCCAGTAACCCCGGTAGTTAGAGCAATACATAGTGCAGATGATGACATAACAAAGATACTGCAGCGGACAGATTTGTCAGAAAGAGAAAAAGTGTCGTTGTACAATCAAACCCTCCAGCGTTATTTAAATTATGTGGATCAGTACACTCATCACCAACCCCCTTGAGAGTGGAGATGAGGTCACAGCCGACAAAAATTTCAGACGTTGCACGGGCTGCAACCTCACCTCCTACAATTCCCCCTCATACCAGTCCTCCATTCCCCACTGCTCAGTCCATGCGCAAGAAAGCCGGGCTGCTCGTCAGTCGGATAAAAAGTACCCTGGAAATGAGTTGGACTGACAAAGGAGAACTTTTGTACGGAGGGGCGGTAATTCAAAATACCAACGTCGCAGATCTTGTAAACGACGTTCTCAGAGACCGTCAACATTTCACCCCTAGTGGGTGGGAAGTTTTTGGTAAAGCATTGAAAGACATGAACGTCCCTCAGGAACTCGTCGGTAACAAGAAACGCTGGGAATGGATGCAAAGTGAGGAGCTTTTACCAGAGGCTATAGCTCGCGTCAGGCCTAGCAGGAAAAGCAACGAAAACCCCCGCTGCAGTGGGAACAATACTAACAGGTATAAAGAAACATCTCTCATGTGCATTGCACGCATTAGCACGTGTTGAAGGAGGATAGAGAACTACCATGTTTTATCTCACGCTACCCAGCAACAGCTCTATGGAATATTTTCCTGATAATACGCTCACACGTTACGTAACGCAATTGCCTCACCCCATAGAGCTGACGGGCGAGTGGGAAATGGGAATGACAGAGATTCACTATTCTTACTCGTGGTATAACGTATACCCGAGAACGGCGTGGGTAAAACTTACCATAGATAAGAAATACAACTATAGTTTATACCTGAGGAGAGGTTATAATTCTAGTGGGGCAATACTCGTTAAAGCCGTGAATTCTCTCATCGGTGACCTCAGCAGAAGCGCGAAAAGTGTTTGGAATTACTTTACAGCACACTCAGAGGTGTAAATGGCAACTGGAAGATGGAGTTCGGGTTGAAATGAGTTAACCGCTGCGAGTCTTATTAGGATTAAAGAAAGCGAAGTACGCTACGGGGCTTCACGTAGGCCATCGAGTGGTGGATGTCGAACAAGGGAGACATGCCCTTTACGTGTACACAGATATTTTAGAACCACACATCGTTGACCATAGCTCAGTTCCACTGATGCGCATCGTTGCAGTCAAGGGGCAGCACGGAGAGAACGTTACTCAAACATACGAAAACGTGAAATACCTTTCCGTGCTAAAGAAGAACTTCGCCACTATCGAGATCGATATAAGTGACGACACGGGTGAAAAGATACCATTTGAACGTGGAAAAGTGGTGGTTATACTCCATTTTCGTGAGCGCGGGTCTACACTCTTGGGTTAATCATGTACATAAGTGAAAGGGTCCCCTTTCAGTCCGATCCGGCAAAGTACGTACATTATTATTCAGAGTAGGCGCGACATGGACTCCCTGACTTTGTGGGCGCCAGATACCAGAAAGGTCACGGTTTGGGAAATATTTGAGGTGTGTTGAAAACTATTTTACCCGTCGTAAAACGTGATGCTAAGGCTGTAGGAAAAGAAGCACTAGGTACTGCTTTACAATTCGCTAGTGACATATTAGGCGGAGCAAAACCAAAAGAAGCAGTAGCTCAATAGGCGAAAGAGGCCGGGAGAAATCTGTTAGACAAAACCGTTCATCAAGTGACTCGTCAACCTCAGGGAAGGCATGCACCACCAGAGGGGGAAGTAGGTATAAAACGAAGGGCAAATTCAAGCACAGCCAGTCGGTCCAGATGCAAACGCGGAAGAACGAGGGCATATTCAAACCCTGACCATGGCACTGATACACCCACTCTCCTGCGAATTTGCCAGCGGAGAATTAGACATCTTCGCCATTCCTCCTACTCAAACTTCCGTGGAGCAAGGACAATGGGTCGAGCACCACCCCTTGTCTAGCATCACGGACAGCGGATCCATAGAATTCAGTATATCAGGATCTGGAGCGGATTACATTCATTTGGCAACCTCGCTGTTGTACGTCAAAGCCAAAATCGTGACTCAGGCTGGCACAGATATCAGGGAAGCAGATGACGTAGTTCCCGTGAATTTGTGGCTACATTCACTGTTTAGTCAAGTCGATTTTAGTATAAATGAGAAATTGGTCTCCGCTTCCAACAACCATTACCCTTAAAGAGCTCTGCTGGAAACTTTGCTGAGTTATGGTACTGAAGCCAAAACCTCGCAGCTAACGGCCCCATTGAGGTCGAAGGACACCCCACGCCACATGGAAGTGGCTGGTAACAGGCCTCATTGTGGTCGAAGGACACCCCACGCCACATGGAAGTGGCTGGTAGCAAGTGACTGGCTCAGCGTAAAACATACACGGCCAGAAGCAGACCTATAGATGTCAAAGAGGTATTGTTCATTGTATTTATTGTATTGTTCATTGTATTTATTGTATTGTATGTTCCTTGCAATCCTTGTATTGTATTTTGACTTGGGCAAGGGTTTCATATTACATATTCATGACTTGACATTCGTACTCGGTAATGTTCGACTTAATCAACGAATATTCATGACGCGCTTGACTATGATTGGCTGATGAATGTGCCGAGTGTTTCTATTGGTGAAATGCCTTATGGGAAATTTTGGTGATTGCATGATTTTTCTGAACGAACTGGCCGGTTCACTTTTGTTTGTTACTGTTTGAGTTCAGTACTTTGTTTGCGCTCTGCTGCCAGTTTTGTTTCGTTTGGATTTGTTTGGATATTCTCCATTGGATTATCAGGTCAGTAATATTTCTATATATATATTTATATTCAGTAGCATATATTGAACGTAGTAATTTGGAATAATATAAGTAGCATTCATTTCATTGAAATGAGTACATACGTCCCACGGGCGGGTGATATATATTTCGAACATATTTGCCTCTGGTAATATATTTCTATAACATATAAGCCACACGATTCTCTTCTAGTATAAATTATGGTGTTCGCATTTCCCGTATTGAGTATATACATTTATTGTAAGTTATTGTGGCCGGAACGATTTATTTTGTCCATAAACGGGAGCTATGTTTGGGCAAGGCTTTGGTGTAAGACCTCCCGTTGAAAAGGTAATATCCTGGACAAAAGACTGACAATACAACTTGCAGCAGATCCTTTGTCAATTATATTTCGTGAGTCTTACACCAAATCGTTGCCTATGTTTGTTTACCAGGTGATACTACTGGGCGTTACATAAGGGTGCTGCTGGGCGTTACGTAATGGTTTGCTATCGTATACGATGCTGGTCGGACTTGCCTCTGTCCCATTGACGGGGTAAGTTTGCGCGGTATTTACCAGATCGGTTTCTTGTTACGTAACTCAGCGTTAAACGGTTTAGTATAGTTAGTTCAAACGACATACACACATTCTTGGTATTTATTTTCTAGTACTGTCCTGAGCATATTCCGATATATTTCGTTTGTAACACAGCAAACGCACAGTATCCGCAATGTAACGTAAAACATACGTAATGTTGTGATGTGGTTATAGATTATTAATTATGAAGGTTTCGAGTCGTCTTACACCCAGAATATATATTGAATTGATGTATTTGGTATGGAGTTGGATTTTAACTATAGGTAAAACGTCAGAAAATATATTTGTATTCTTGTTTGACTGTGATGCTTACGTTTGTGATATATTTGTATGTTTGTAGGGTCTTAAGTCTGGGTTAACCGAATAAATATCCATACCGACGACTTAAACCAGGATTTTGGTTCTTCATTTACGGCCAACGACCTTCTACATTTTGGAGCCTCCAGCGAGGTTATGGATTAATATACGGTTCCCGGACAGCAAGCGTCGTACTGAAGAGTGTTTATGACCTTGGATCCAACATTTTTTTTTTGAAAAAAAGAAACTTCTCGGGCATTACGTGCATTTTATTTTTTGTGCTTTGATCGTTACGTGCATACAATTTATTTTTATTTTTCAGACAATGCATGTATTACATTTATAAGTCATTGATGAAGGTAACCGCGGGTAAATATTTAAACATACCGGTATTCAGTTTTTGTTTGTAACTGTTTTTTTTTGTTCTGGTTATATTTGGTATATTGTGTACTAAAATTAAAATTGGCAGCAGAGGCCCGGAATTTTCTTCTGTTCCCAGAATGCATACTTGTGAATTTGATTGATAGTGCGTGTATGAGTAGACTGACTGACGTGACTACAACTTTACCTAATCCATCGTTGCATTCATTCACATCATTGTTGCATTCATTTACATCATTGGGTGGGTTGGGTAAGTTTGATATTTCAGGTGATGTCGTACATGGCGGTAGGCGAGTGTGGTAAGTGGTTGTTCCCCCTCGCATAAGTTCCGGTCATAAGTGGTTCCCCTAACAACCCACGTTGTTGTGGTAAGTGGTTATTCACCTTTGTATCGGTTTGTCTTGGTGAGCGGTTCTACTTAGAACCTATATCGTTTTGTCGTCCGCGCATGCGCCGTTCCAAATCGGATCGTGTTAATGCCGCTATATTCACTTTTAGCGATGACCGTAAGCGTGTATACAACTTAAACATTTCTTTCATATATACTTGGTTATTTACCCCGTTGTGATCACCTTCACTTGTATTTACCGCCCTCGCGAGTTTTCTCCCTTTATTACATATCGCTGTGCTTGCGTATTCTTTCTTGATTTTCACTGTACCGCTTCTATCCGATTAATTAGTCATGGCAGATTTAACATCGGACGAGTTGAAACAGATCGGCGAAGCGTTCGCGGAATTGGGTGTAAAACCAAAAGCGGATTCTGCGCAATATTTAGCTGCATGGATGAAAGCGTATACTGCCAGCCAATCGAGCGATACTGTTAAACGCGAAGTGGAACCATCTCAAGCTACACCCGTTGTTCATCAAAGCTCCTTCCAACCTCGACTTAATAATTTCTCTGGCGAAACCAGGCAGGGTAAAGGGGATGCTAATACTCCTTACGATCTTTGGAGGTACGAGGTCCGATGTCTATTACGAGAGAAGACCTGGAGTAAAGAGGTTGTGGCCCAGGCTATACGACGATCATTACGTGGAGAGGCCGGTAGAGTTGCTATGCGACTGGGGCCTAATGCAGGCGTCATTGCTATTCTTGAGAAACTTGACAGCATTTATGGTACGGTTGAGTTAAAGGAATCTATCCTTGCTCAATTTTACAGTGCCCGTCAAAGAGACGACAAGGATGTTTCGAGTTGGAGTTGTCGTCTGGAGGACATCTTGACCCGAGCTGTTGAGAAGAGACAGGTAGCACTTGCACAGACTAATGACATGCTCCGGTCCATGTTTTGGACAGGGTTGAAGAAATCTCTCAGGGATATATCTGGGCATAAATATGACTCCATTCGTGATTTTAGTCAGCTGCGAGTAGCTTTACGGTAAGTCGAACATGACGATGAGCAACGTAAATCTGAGAACCGTGGCAAGAAAACCATAGCTGCATCTAAGATGGCCGCCGAGACTGAGAATAAAGAATTAAAAGAGTTCAAGGGAATGGTACATCGCCTCAGTAACGAATTGGCGGAGATAAAACAGGCAAAGGATGGCATCCAGAATAAACAGCAATTCTTTGCTCCACCACGCTCTTGTAGGTCCGTTGGTCAAGGTGAAACTTCCGATCATCACTGGACAGATAGGGATCAGTCGTCTGAGACGTGGGGATCACCCACTGAGAGGTCAACCACAGAGAGGTCAGCCACTGAGAGGTCAACCGCCTAGGAGTCAAGGGTACGAGCCACCTAGGAGTCAAGGTTACGAGCCACCTAGGAGTCAAGGTTACGAGCCACCTCGGGGTCAATGTTATGACCGCACATATGAATTAAAAGAGCCCGTATGTTGGCGCTGTCGACAGGTCGGCCATCTTCATGTGGGTTGCCGTGTAAATCTGGACCATTCTAGGGTTGCATTAAACTGGCAGATTACAAGCGTCTAGTCCGTCATTCATAATCCAGCCGTCGTCCATTAGAGAATATCCGCGTCCATAATCCAAAGACCTATTCCATTTTCCATATAACAGTATTAGCACCAAATTCAAAAAGACAATCATAGTATACAAAAACATAGGCCTGTTTCCTGCAAGAGAGAAGCGGTCAACAGTTTTCAATGATGCCGGCAAGACATCATGATGTTCCAAAAATATCAAATCCGTATCGCTGATCAGTTTTCTTAATCCATAATATTCGTTGTAAAGTCGTCATCTAAAGAATGATGTATCTCAGTCACGCTTTGATTGTGACTGTTCATATGAGTACCATGAGGTTCTTGAAGTACATGGGTTCATACGGCCCCTAGCCCCGGGTTAAGCGGAATTAGACACAAGTTACGAAACGTAGCGCGAGACCTATGGGGAGGGGCAAACGATAGGTCGCCATGTATTCTACCCCATCCGACATCATCCCGGCAGTCTTCTCTTCACCATCGACTATCGCGCTGGAAAAGAGAATATCAACGCCGATGCGCTTTCAAGACTGCCGGGATGTTGGCTCGATGACGGCTGTACAACGCAAGCTTCCATCTCCGCAGATTGTATCCAAGCTGTGTGTGCTGGAGTATCGGTGACGCCGTTCGTGGAGACCATGTGTATGTCTTCCACTGTGGTGGACGAACTTGATGCTGACTTTGGACAGGACTTGAACAGCATGACAGATCGCGACTGGAGAAGCGAACAGTCCACGGACAAGGTACTTTCTGTTTGGTTAAAGTTTGTCAAGACTCGACAGAAACCTAGGAAGGACAGTTTACCTCTAGGTTGGCAGCATGCGCAGATACTTCGATCTTTTGACAAATTGGTAATGCTCCGCGGTATTTTGCATCGTCGGGTAGAGGTGAATGGCAATACCAGAATCAGTTAGTCTTGCCTCTGGTGTTTATCTTCGAAGCGTTGAAAGCTGCACATAACGATCTGGGCCATCCAAGCAGAGATCGGTTGGTGTCCATTTTGCGCGATCGTTTTTACTGGCCAGGGATGGTAAGGGATGCCGAAAGGTGGGTTCAGCAATGCCCGCGTTGTTTGAAACGGAACGCTCATGTCACTCTGCGTGCTCCTTTGGTAGGAATCACAACAACTCAACCTTTACAGCTTGTTTGTACGGATTTTCTCACGTTGGAAACTTCCAGAGACGGTTTTCAACACATCTTTGTGATAACCGACCATTTCACAAGATACGCACAAGCGATTCTGACACGCAATATGACTGCTAAGACAACCGCGGATTGTTTGTTTAATTACTTGATTTGTCACTATGGTATTCCGCAGCGTTTGCATTCAGACCAAGGTCGCAATTATGAGGGTAAAGTCGTAGCAGAGTTGTGCACTTTACTTGGGATGCAGAAGTCCCGCACGACCCCCTATCATCCTATGGGTAATGGCATGTGCGAGCGGTTCAATCGTACCCTACTGGGTATGTTAGGCACGCTGCAGCCTGACCAGAAGGACGATTGGAAACGACATGTTGGACCGCGCTTGCCCATTGATATAGCGTTCGGTTTGCACCGTAACGACAGTAAGACGGTTTTAACCAAGTATGTTCAAGACCTCCGCAACCGGTTGAAAGCGTCTTACGAGGTGGCATCTGAAGCAGCTCGGAAAGCTAGGGAACGTCAGAAAAAGGGTTACGATTCCAAGATCCGTGGTGCTATAGTGCTGCATGGTGATCGGGTTCTTGTACGCAAGTTGGCTTTCCAAGGGAAACAAAAGATCGCTGATCGATGTGAAGACGATGTATACGTTGTTCTCAGCCAGCCAAATTCGGCCATTCCAGTCTACAGAGTACAGAAGGAAGACGGTGTTGACCGCGTGAGGACGCTTCACCGTAATCATTTATTACCTGTTGGGGTTATTACGATAGTCCTGCAGAGAAAACCGGTAACCATAAACAGACAGATGTTGATACTCGTAGCCGTACAAAAGGAGCTCGAAATGCTGACCATTCGGACACATGTTCGGATTCGGAAGATGACGAGTCCACAGAGTTGGAGTTTGTTAGTGCACCAGTGGTTACAGGAGTCCCAGCGATTCCAGATACCGTACCCGTTGGTGATGAAGAATGTACCGTAACAGGCGTAACTTCCCAGTTGACCGGTGACGACCAAGTGTCTGATGCGGAAGTATCGACGGATCGTGGTGACGACCACACTTCTCCAGATGCAGGTGAACCTGACGCTGTTGATGAATTGGAGGATGATAGAGACGACGTTGCAGGCGTTTCATCCGGTGGTGGCACACTCCGACGTTCAAGCAGAACGAGACGACCGCCTGATCGGTACACTCTTAGTGATTACGTGATGGGGCAATCTGATTGGAGAACGAGGATTAATGTACTGGTGGAGTGGTGGGGTCCGGCATCTCTGCTTCAACTAAGGAGGATGCCTGTAAGCTGATCAGTTTACTACAGGCCAATGATCAACTTAACCCCTAACGGAAATGAATGACGCGGACATCATTTTCGATGGGGGGAAGTGTGTCAAAAAGGGTATTGTTCATTGTATTTATTGTATTGTTCATTGTATTTATTGTATTGTATGTTCATTGCATTCCTTGTATTGTATTTTGACTTGGGCAAGGGTTTCATATTACATATTCATGACTTGACATTCGTAGTCGGTAATGTTTGACTTAATCAACGAATATTCATGACGCACTTGACTATGATTGGCTGCTGAATGTGCCGAGTGTTTCTATTGGTGAAATGTCTTATGGGAATTTTGGTGATTGCATGATTTTTTCTGAACGAACTGGCCGGTTCACTTTTCTTTGTTACTGTTTGAGTTCAGTACTTTGTTTGAGCTCTGCTGCCAGTTTTGTTTCGTTTGGATTTGTTTGGATATTCTCCATTGGATTATCAGGCCAGTAATATTTCTATATATATATTTATATAATGAGTACATACGTTCCACGGGCGGGTGATATATATTTCGAACATATGTGCCTCTGGTAATATATTACTATAACATATAAGCCACACGATTCTCTTCTAGTATAAATTATGATGCTCGCATTTCCCGTATTGAGTATATACATTTATTTTAAGTTATTGTGGCCGGAACGATATAATTTGTCCATAAACGGGAGTTGTGTTTGTTTACCAGGTGATACTACTGGGCGTTACATAAGGTTGCTACTGGGCGTTACGTAATGGTTTGCTACCGTATACGATGCTGGTCGGACTTGCCTCTGTCCCGTTGACGGGATAAGTTTGCGCGGTATTTACCAGATCGGTTTCTTGTTACGTAACTCAGCGTTAAACGGTTTGGTATAGTTAGTTCAAACGACATACATACATTCTTGGTATTTATTTTCTAGTACTGTCATGAGTATATTCCGATATATTTCGTTTGTAACGCAGCAAGCGTACAGTATCCGTAATGTAACGTGAAATATGCGTAATATTGTGATGTGGTTATAGATTATTAATTATGAAGGTTTCGAGTCGTCTTACACCCAAAATATATATTGAATTGATGTATTTGGTATGGAGTTGAATTTTAACTATAGGTAAAACGTCAGAAAATATATTTGTATTCTTGTTTGACTGTGATGCTTACGTTTGTGATATATTTGTATGTTTGTAGGGTCTTAAGTCTGGGTTAACCGAATAAATAGCCATACCGACGACTTAAACCAGGGTTTTGGTTCTTCATTTACGGCCAACGACCTTCTACATAGACATGATGGGTAAACTGCATTTGGACCTCTTTACACAATCCCGATATCTTTTGAATGCTGTGGACCTGAAACTGAGGCTAGTAGGCAGTAAAAAAATGCCTTTTCCCTCATGTCATCTACAGAGGGTGCAGCCTACAAAATTCGCATTCAGGAGGCCTCCATGTTTACTCGCAAAGTGAAAATATACCCAGCCGTACAGCTGGGGCATCTGAAGGCCCTCGAGCATGGTCATGCTCGTTACCCACTGACTCTCGTAGACACCAAATTCTTCACTGTCCCCCAAGGGAACTTATCAGTCAACCATGTCAACTCCCAAAAAAGCTCGCCATAGGCTGCGTGGATACAGACGCGTTCAACGGCGACTTCCGAAAGAACTCCTATCACTTTAAACACTGCAATGTAAATCATCTTGCGCTCCACGTAGATGGGCAACAGAATCCTGCAAAACCTCTTCAGCCTGACTTCGTCGGACGTAATTACATCAGAAACTACCTGGGTCTGTTTACCTCCACTGGTCTAAGGCAACGACATTACCAGGAATGATTTTAGTTCTGGGTACACGCTATTCTGCTTTGATTTGTCGCCCGATTTGGGTCGGGGCAGTCACACTACAAATAATTTGATTCAGTTTGATCCAATGTTTTATAGCTTTCGCAATGAATGAGCCACACATGAGCCAATGGTGAGCCATATATCAAGTCAGAATATTTGATGATCCAAAATTGATTCATATGTTTTGCGTCTTTTGTCGAATCTGCCTTGATGAGATTCTGATCCAGTAGTGAGTCAATATGATGTCTTGCTGAGCCAACAAAATGAGCCAAGCTACCAAGATTTCCAGTGCTGTCATTCACTGGATCATTTAGTCGAGTTAAAAAAACAGTTTGGATCATTGAGTTAAGTTGACAACTATTTTGGATCATTGAGTTAAGTTGACAATTATTTTGGATCATCGAGCTTTTAGGACAGAGGAGTTCATATTCGTAATTATTATTGGCTCACTACTGGATCAATGTTGATATTCTGCCATCTTTCATGTCAGGGTAAGTTACAGGTTTTGAAAAATGAGTTGTGTCCCTTAGTTTTGCTGTCTCATTGATACATGTAAGGAGAAAAAATTATTGGTAACAAGAGTAGTCTTATATAAGTTACATGTACATCAGTTGCTATTAATACGATTTGGTTGTTTGAATTTTAACGTCGCACCTAACCTTATTGGTCACACGGCGACGATGATCCAAACAAACATACCCTAACATAACCCCAATTCTAACAAAAACCCAACCAAAACTACAAAAAATTTCGAATTTTGAAAATTAGGCTCTACAGACACTGATCACAATGGATCCTCAGAGAGCCGCTATTAATACGAGCATGGTTTTTGACAGTCAGGGGGATGACTTCAGAAGTTATAAAAAGTTATGAATCTGCAAAAAGTTGACTAGAGTGAAGATAACACGATCTGCTAAATGCAAACATGGCAAGATTATCTTAACTGGATTATGCCAACATTCCGTCATCAGAGTACCTGATAACTTTAGTGGGGTATAGCATGATAATTTGCACAATAAACAAGAATGTGTGCACGTGACTCTTCAAAAATGAGTGCACACTTTAAGTGACACATGTACCTCCTTAGTTGAACTTAATATCAAAGTGCTAGAAAACCTACCAGCTGCAAAAAGGACACCCAAACATCCTCTTTAATAGAATTGAATAATGGTAGCACTTCTTCTCAGAGTCATCACCAAGTTCTGAGTGTACATGTAGAATATTGGAAAATGAATTGCTCTATTTTTAGCCAAATCAGCCTTTTATTGAAAATTATTTTAATCCAGATTTATATTCATGTTATCATGGTTATGAAACAATGGAAAATAAAAAAAGAGCTTGAAATTTGAAAATTTAATACAGAACTACATTGTCTGGACAGTAAGCAATTCCTTTCCAGAACTAGGGAACTTGTAGAGATCTGTTATATAGTAAAAATTAAACAGTACTTAATTTTTAACTTTTAAACCATTCAGCTGGTACTTTGAAATCAAATTTAGCAATCCATCAATGTTTATGAAGCAATTTAGTTTGGGTAGTAAAGCTATCTCGTTCCATGTAGGTATGTTACAATTCAATTAGCTAATATAGCCAGTGTTTTCCCTTAACATACATTAATAGTAACGGGTTCGAGCCCAGCTGGTCCATGTGTGAAAGTTTGTCAGTTACTTGCCGAAGGGCGGTGGTTCTCTCGGGGTACTCCGGCTTCCTCCACCAACCAAACTGACTGTCACCATATGAGTGAAACAAACTTGAGTGTGACATTAAGCCAAATTCCCTCCCTCCCTTAATAGTATTAGCTGTTCTAAATTCTTTAGTTTTCAATCAAATTAAGCTACTTGAAATTTGAAAACTGATCATGAAATTTATCTATGTGCATGGATCTCTTCAATCTGGGAAGTAAAACCATGCCGCTCTGGATCGGACGCTGAAAGTGGATTCCTCCTGCAGTCATGATAGCCAATATTGTATTAATATTGTGATTTCTCTTAGCCTAATAATTACAAACAATTTTGATGATACCTGGATGCCGGTACATGTACGGTACCAAGAAATTCTGTGTACCATCCCCTTCCCTATTCAATCTGGTACATCTTCCTTCATAGCTGTGATCTTATTTAAATAAGAATGCCACCAACCTCCCTTCCCCTTCGATGAAACACAGCACCAATAAATAAAGCGAGACCACTTTCTTTCCTCCCCAATAACCATGATTGATCCATGTACTAATTGATTAGAATCCCTGGAGGAATTTCGACTTTCTGTGTAAATGAAATGAACATTCAAAATATGCTTAAAAGCAGTATCTTAGAAAATAATTTTCTGAAGTGCTGAAATTATTTTCAACTGAAATGATAATCACTGAAATTTTTTATTCTTATTAACGTCTCGAGAGCATTGGACAATAAACACCTTCATGAGAAGTGGATGTGTGCATCCATATAAAGGCGTACAGATTGCTTGATTGTATCGTCAAACTTCACTGATCTTTTCATCCAGTGGTGAGACAAATCACTGACCCCTGTGGGTCTGCATGCAGTGTTCTGACCTTGTTGGATCACTGCTCCATCATTATTGGATCGATAATCCAGTAATAAAGATTTTTCGAATCGATGATGCAGAAATAAATAAATAATTACTTTTTCCAACATTCTTTGATACATGTTCGAGGTAAGCCACTGGTTATCCAATTAGGGGAGAGCATCATGTATACATATCTGTGATCCACTGGTGCATCGCCTATGAGTCAAGATATATTCTTCAAGACATCGATTCCTTGTGGATTATGGATTCAAAATTTCGTACGAATTAATCCAACACTCGGGTCTCTCGAAGGGTCGAATGAGCCACAAGTGAGCCACCTTGGTAAAAATTGCTAGTTTTTGAGCCGAGTAATATATTGGATCTTTATGGCATCAGAATTTTGCTCTATTTTCCTTTTTTTGTTGCACTCATGGATCAGTTTATTTGCTGCACTTCAACCTTGTAAGGAAAGGGAACTTGCGCCTGGAGATGCACTTTGGGGAGCCACTCGCAAACCCCATAAACGTCAGTTGCTACGGCGAATTCGACAACATGCTCATGATCGGTCGAAGTAGGAACGTCATAACCGACAACGCCATATAATGGATACTGAGCAGATACAGCATATTCTAAGCTGGGACCGGTTTACTAAAGCGGCCTACCGAGGGGTTTTTCGAGAAACAAACTGCCTAAATGCCCCGCAAGACTCCCAGCCTTGTATGTGTGCAATACCGACACTCATGAGAAGAAGAGAGACACTGGATAGCCCTGTACATCGACGAGGAGAGAATGAGAACTTTCTTTGATTCTTATGGAAGAGCTCCCAAGAGCAGGGAAATTAAAATATGTCTAAATGGTACACGTTTGCAAGACAGCGTTTGTGGGCAATATTGTATTGTTTATGCTCTGCTGACTTTTCGTGGACATTCAATGTCATCTGTCAGGCATAAATTTACTTCAGACTTACACAAGATCGACATACTCGTACATCGGTTTATCGCCCAATAATGGCACGTTCGAGCGTCATTAATTGATGTAACGTTCTTGAAGGAAAGAGGATAAAGAGTCGCTGTATTATCGATTCTCTCATGTAATTCTTGGTCACTGATGTGTTAATAGCGTTATAGATTTGTATCTAATTTTATAGCTTTGTCTTTTATAACCAAACCTCGACTTTCTTCCGCGTAGTACTTTTGCTTGTATGTAAGTGTATTAGGTTTGTATTGTAATTCTGTATGTACTTTTTATGAAGTGCTGAAATATAAGGATTAAAAAATGAGTTTCTTACTCACCAAATCCACCGAAGATAAGAGCCTAATTAGTGAGGAAATAAATAAAACAGAACACAGTACAGAAGTTGTGGCCAGGCCGGATGATTTTATTCCGTCACTCCAACTGGGGATCTTTTCTCAGTCTAAGGTAATTATTTACATTGTACACCCATTCATAGCAAATAATACAATATAAACATTATTTCCGTACAATGTAGCGGGTTATGGACGAGGTTACGTTAAGGAAGGCCTAAATATCGAGATAAGTTGTCGATATGCCATCTTTAAAACTTTTCGCTTCCCATAAAAATATGTGAAAGCATCTTTCTTTTGCAAGTAGGAATACAATCGATTCCCGAACATTCTCAATCCTTTATTCTCCCCTTGCTGATTCACTTTGCTCTGAGGTACAGACAGGTACAAATCTTTATTTATGTTCTCATCCCTTCGCCCTACACCCTTACAACTGAATTTTCTTGCCCTCCCACTCTTCAAAACAGTAATAGTTCTCAGAATTAAGACCGATGAAGCCACTACCTTCAAATTCAAGCTTAAATAGCTCGGGTTGTCGTTTATCAATTTTGCGTGCGTTGGGGTGTCTTCCTGCGGTAGCCATTTCCCGCGTTCTGTCTTGACTCGTCCAGCATTTCTGGCTTGACGAGATTGTCCAAACTTTCACCAGATATCGCGAGTCCGTTTCTAAAAATTAAAAATCGGACCTGTCCAAGTACCTGTCCAAAAAGCCGTAATAGAATTGAAGCATTTTCAATTTTGCATACTGGTAAACCAAAAAGCCAATCTGGTAAGGCAGGTTCATCCGTATATTCTGCTTGGCTGATGAAACTTCAAATGTGTTTTCATCAATGCAGTCTAAAGTGCGAAAAAAAAATGGAGAGTTCATCAGCCTCCTAGCTTTCTCCTCCCCGCACACATTGACGCTGGTATATTTCAGCTTACTAGTCACGGTTTTGCCATAGGCTGAGTTCCCAAGGAGTTTCATCGTGTCAGCGATGACTGCTTTACTTGGATCTATGTTTCCCTCCCTTCTCGCGTTGCTGACGGCGTCAGCGAAAGGTTCGAAACAGGTATCGGGAGTATATTCAATAGTCTGATAAATTTTTGTGGCCTTTAAACCATGCGAGAGATACCACTGAATGAGAGGTGTTGCGAATAACATTTTGTGTGCAAACATACTACTAACAAGGATCCGACGGGGTCGAGGCATAATTTCGTGTTCGATGGCAAAGTCCCTCATAAAGTTCCCTATGTCATCACGAGACAGATCGAGGTTTTTGAATATGGGAAGAAATTCGGCGAAGTATTCTTTCTTACCATCCGGGACCTCAATGTCGCATTCGACGAAACCGAATAGTTCACCACTTTTTACAGCGCCTATGATATGTTCCTGTGTCATAAGATATCTATGATGTAATGGTCTCTTCATGTTGATTACGAAGTCTCTGAGCTTGATGTCATTTTTCAGCTGTTTTAGGAAATCGCATTCATAAATTTCAACGAAATTAAATCCAAGGCTCTGTGTATACGCCTTCTTTTCCTGTGTCTCAGCCTGTAACTCTTGGTGTGTTTTCCCCCTTTTCTCGTTGTATCGCAAAGATCCGTCTTTGTTGTAATTGAGCTCACAATCGTGAAAGTGGAAATAATACCCTTCAAATTCGAAAACGCAGGGTTTCCCATGGATAACGGCAAACCCGTCAACCGGAAGTTGCCTGTCACCAACGCGTTTTTCTTTGTTATTCCCTTTGTGTCTAATTTTTATTCCACGTTTTTGTGCTTTCCATTCGAGCCATTGCAGAGCTGTACATTTACTAAATTTAGTGAGTTTAAATTTCCCATTACCTTCGGGCTGCCGTCTGAAATACTCTTTGGTTGGTATTGGCTGGGACAAAGCCGAAAGGAAGGGAGCATTAGCATGGTAGCCTAAAATTTTCTGACAGGTCTTTCCTCCTCTTATTTGGGTTTTTCCTTTCTCTGCATATCTCTTAAAAATGATGCTTGGCCCTCCAACGAGATTTGCATGCATGCTGTGATATATGTCACTATCTTTTTCTTCGAAAAGTGTAAAGTATGTCTGCAGATCTTTAAACATATATTTCAATGACACAACCGGGACGGAAGTGCAATCTTTGAAGAGAACGATTTCTAGATTCTTGCAAAATACAAACATCTTTTCTGCCGCTTCCAAAAATGGAATGACATCAAGGTTGTTATACCAAATTAGAAAGTCTCTTAGACTCTCCATCTTTCCTTCTGTCCAAATTCCTTGCAGATCCGAATATTCTTCAAGGGAAATTTCTTCATTTTTAAATTCATTGAAAAACATCTTTCTCGGTGGGAGTTCAGTTTCTTCCAGTTTATCAAGACCATCTAAATATTCATAGCAGAATTTTCCTTTTGCCAGAACGCAGTCATATGCCTTGACCCACTTCTCATGGCTTGCATCGGGTGACAGGTAATTCCTTATGTCTAGGAATTTCAAGTTCTCCGTTGCGAAGACCATGTGGTTATTCCCTTTCTTGACATAAAACCGGACATTCTCATGGGCTGCTAAGTATTTGTAAAGAAAGGTTTTTACCAGGTTGATGTCATATTTCCCGGAGTTGAATCCAAGTACGGGCAATTGCGTCAAATACTGTAGACAGCGAGACCTTAATATCGCAAAGTAGGAGGTCTTGCACCCTCCCCCGATTTGATGGGATGTACTGGGAGTTTCCGTACTGTTCTCACATTTCTCAGACAATTAGCGGAAGCTCGCTTCACTAATCTCATTCAGATACGTCATGAAACGAAGAATAAGATCATCTCCGTCTCCGTTTGATACAAGGCAGTTAGCTTTGTCATATCCTGGTACATTACTGAGCACTGATACACTAAGGGGTTGTTGTTTACATATTAAATTAGTCTTCGCCCCCTGTTGCTCTGCCGTTTTCTCTAAGAATGCTTCGAAATCGAAACAGCAACGGTGTGGAAAAAATTGAACTTTTTTCTCAACTGTTATTCCCTCGTCTGTTAGGCGCTCAAAACTGGTTTGCTCGGTATGGTAGACACCTCCACCAAACTTTAGTTTTGTTAATGCATTGCACGTCTTCTCGTGCCTTTGGAGAACATCCCACATTTACTACATGAAAAAGCTCGGGAATATTGGCTAAAGTTTTTTATATAGCTGAAGTGCTTCCCCTGCAAATTGAGGTAGATTGTATCTTTGTAACGCCGATGGGACCTATGGACAAGAACGGCATTTACTTGTCGAGCGGTATCCCCGCCCTCTGAAATTCCTCGTCGGACTCTCCATCAGCATGGGTGTCTACTTCAAGAGCATAGACACCGATGTTTATCTGGAATAGTCGTTCCACATCATCCAGAGCACGTATAGAGACCCCCGAAAGCGTTTTGCTTCATTCAAGTATCTGCGAAACAGAGCGGTTGTCTCGCGCTCGCATGCATGAGGATACGCTTTTTATTGCGGTGTATAGCTGGAGCTCTAAACAGACATTTGTTGTCTTGATATGGGCCATTACTGTCACCAGTCAGGGCGTGCAAGCCCTTATTATATTTGACATAATCGGGTAATACTACTGGGGCGCCTATTGGTAGGTCACGCAATTTAGTCACATACAATGTCACGTTTGTGAGCAGCTCTACAACGCATTTCGAATCAGGTCGCTGTGATCTCGTCCACGCAGCGGTGTCGAGGTCTCCAGAAGAGCGCTCGAATTCTTGCATGGAAACTTCGTCGGTGACCAGAAAAGGGGTATCAAAAACCCTAGAGTTGTTGACTGAGCTGTGATAATATCTAAAAGGCCTGTCTCGGAATGGCGTAAAATGAATCCTACGGAAATGTTCACCATAAATGCAGATATTTGATCTTCAGAAATACCCCGTCCATAATGTTGGAGGCGAGAAAGCGCATTTAATCTAAAATTATATGTGTATGTAGTCTATTCCCTCGACGGAAATGACGTCGTATACCATCCCAATTTCTTCGGTAGACCACAGACAGATCATCTTTATGTGGAAGGAAATCAGCAGGGACCATAACGGGATCGGCCTCGAATCTCGCATATCCCATGACCTCGTGTAACTGGTTAGCCGAATCTTCATCTTGTGAATCAGGTTGGCGAAATTCTCTGTACTGTTGACTTGCCGGTGGAGCTGGATGGTCCTGAAATAAGTAGAATAACGAGATACTGATTAAGTTATGTACAGAAAACGGTCAAATTTATAAAATGCTCACCTTATACTTCTGCACTACAATATTTATTCAACATATTAAGATGGCACACACACACACACACGCACACACACACACACACAATATGCCATAAATGGTGTTCTATGTAACTCACCTCTACCCTGTCCTTCACTCGTAGTTCAGCGGGCGTGGGGGCTCTGTCATCCTCGTTACCCCCTATCTGTTCCCTTGCCCCCTCCTCCTGATTGGAGAAAAGAAGAATTACAAGCGTCTAGTCCGTCATTCATAATTCAGCCATCGTCCATTAGAGAATATCCGCGTCCATAATCCAAAGATTAGATTAGCACCAAACTCAAAAAGACAATCATAGTATACATAAACATAGGCTTGTTTCCTGCAAGAGAGAAGCGGTCAACAGTTTTCAATGATGCCGGCAAGACATCATGATGTTCCAAAAATATCAAATCCGTATCGCTGATCAGTATTCTTAATCCATAATATTCGTTGTGAAGTTGTCATCTAAAGAATGATGTATCTCCGTCACGCTTTGATTGTGACAAGATACATGTAAATTCTATATGGATATATAAATAATACGAAAACGAGGTTTGTTGTAGTAAAATTATGAGGGGTAATGGGTGAATGAATTCTTCAAAAGATGACAGGTTCTGGATAACTCACTTCTTCGTTCTGAGGAGCTTGGTTTTCTTCTTCTCCTTCTTCCATGCCGAAATGTCCTATATCACCTACACTTTCGGGTTCTCTTTCTTCCTCCATATCAGTCACCGATACAGCGCTGACAGATTCTAATGCTGCAAGGACCCGGTCTTCATCGAATTCACTTGATCATCTAGTAGGCGAGGATGTCGAGATCACGACTTCCGAGTATAGCATTGGAAGTGATCTTTCGGAGGAAGTAGTTGAGGATGTCGAGATGACGGCCTGGGAGTGTAGCATTGAGAGTGATTTTCGAAGGAAGTGGACGGTTCTGCCCCATCATTGGCCTGACAAAAGAAGATTTACCAATAAAGGGGACTCATTAAAGGAACAGAAATTGAAAAGAAAACGTAACTTAAGTTGAGCATGCACAAGGTTTTCCCTTATTAAGGAATGGCATGAGCTTGGCAGGCTGTACAACCTGGCTGTACAAAGGGACAGAACTTCAACAGAAAGGTAACATTAGTTAATTATGCCGAGTGCTTTATACATCATTCTTTAGATGACGACTTTACAAGGAATATTATGGATTAAGAATACTGATCAGCGATACGGATTTGATATTTTTGGAACATCATGATGTCTTGCCGGCATCATTGAAAACTGTTGACCGCTTCTCTCTTGCAGGAAAGAAGCCTATGTTTATGTATACTATGATTGTCTTTTTGAATTTGGGGCTAATACTGTTATATGGAATATGGAATAGGTCTTTGAATTATGGACGCGGATATTCTTTAATGGACGACGGCTGAATTATGAATGACTGACCAGACGCTTGTAATTCCCCTTAGCCGAGAATGGGCTGAGTTTGCCAGGCTGTCTAATTTAAAAATTGAAGAACTTACTGACTGCATTCTGACACGCTTGCCGACGTTAGCTTGTACAAGGGAATCAGTTTCGTGCAATTGAATGAAATGTCTCTTTTTCAGTTGTTCAGTGAAGTAATCCGCACGCCTTTTTCCCGTACCACATAAGTGGCAGAGAAATCCCCCTTCATCGGCGTGCTTTATGGCATAATGTGCTTTGGCAGAAAATGCGCGAGCAAAATCTCTGTCGCAGCGAAAACAGTAGAGATTTGCCTCACAGGAGCTCGCTGATGTATATGAATCTGAGGTTACATTATCCTCAGCTTGGTCTGGAAAACCGGTACACCGCGTTTCTTCTTTATGTCTGTTTAAGCTGCTCAGAGTTGCAAAGTACGTATTACCACGCTCGCATTGAAAGCTTGCCATTCTTTCAGTGATTTCGGAAGCGAAAGGCATATTTTGGAGAAAATGTGACAATTATGACGCCCAAGAAGGAGATATACGTCCATCTATGAGATTGCGTGAAAACACAATGAACATATATACTAAAGCGGGAAGAGATGTCATAAGACCTATTTTTGGAACCGGAATACCCCTAAAATAGTTTTTGGAAAATTCGTTGCCCCCCTTGTAGCCGTGGCACGAGGCAAGATGCCTGAGAAAAGCTGGGATGAAGAGTTAGGGGAGGGACCAGAGTTTATGTGACAGTTGAACTAATTTCACCGGCACAACAAGTTGTGGAGCAGGCTAAAGCAGAACCCGATACGACATCGTCAGAAAGAAAACGTGCAAGCACCAGTAAAGGGAAAGCGGGAAAACTCTATCTCGGAGACATCTAAAAAATGTATGAGGAGAAAAGAAATTTTTTTAATAGCGATATTTAAGGTTGAATTCTTGGGAGACCCTCATTAACAGAATAACAATGACTATTCTCTTATGAGGTGGCTGAGGACGAGGAGGAGGAGGAGGATATACCGTATAGTATAAAATATAGAGAAATGATATTAGAATTAATCTACGTTTTGGCAGAGAAGCGTCAACATGACAAACAAGTGTACGATGTGTCAAGAAAAATTCTCACGTCCAGATAACCATCAACTTATACACCAACTGGGGACTCAACCAATAGTAGCAGAACATCGGTATCAACGTCATCGTGAGACTCCATCTATGGCTCAATCAAGTGCATCAGAACATCCATTTACTATGATCGCCAGCGGCCCGACTGGTTATGTAAACTTCCTCCCCGACATACCTCATGACATAGGCGAAAAGTATTACTTCGACCCCGACCAAACCAACGTTATTGTCCTGGACGATTTGATGGGTGAGGTAAAGCGCGAAGAGAAAGTTGCCGACTTATTCACCAAAGGTCACAGAAATTTATCCATAATTTATCTGACTCAGAATCTCTTCTCTCAAGGCAAGGCACCTCGAGATATCACGCTAAACTGCCAGTATTTTATTCTATTCAATTCTATTCAATAATCCTATTGATAGACAGCAAACTCGCACGTTCGGGAGACGGATCTTTCCTCTGGATATGACACATTTCATGGCAATATTTCACGAAGCCACATCTCGTCCGTATGGATTACAAGCGTCTAGTCCGTCATTCATAATCCAGCCGTCGTCCATTAGAGAATATCCGCGTCCATAATCCAAAGACCTATTCCATTTCCATATAACAGTATTAGCACCAAATTCAAAAAGGCAAAGTATACATAAACATAGGCTTGTTTCCTGCAAGAGAGAAGCGGTCAACAGTTTTCAATGATGCCGGCAAGACATCATGATGTTCCAAAAATATCAAATCCGTATCGCTGATCAGTACGAGGACAGATGCACCGTTGTCCAAAAGGAATGAAGATGATGACGAGTCCCAGCAGAGGCAGATGATCCATAGGAGTCGGAATGAAATGGAGCGACGAAAGAGAAAATACCCTTCAGATGACGATAGTTGTGACTATGAGGAAATCATCTATCCTGGGGAAATAGATCAACGTACCGATTTGCGGAAACGGGTCAAATATAACGTGTGAAAAGAAATGTTCCGTAAACCTATCACAAGAGATGGTAGGGTTGAGATTGACGAGAGAAATACGGCAATATACAAGCCAAGGTTATGACGAGGATGAGTCTGGTGAAAATGCTCTCAGAATCTCTTCTCTCAAGGCAAGGCACCTCGAGATATCACGCTAAACTGCCAGTATTTCTTTCTATTCAATAATCCTATTGATAGACAGCAAACTCGCACGTTCGGGAGACGGATCTTTCCTCTGGATATGACACATTTCATGGCAATATTTCACGAAGCCACATCTCGTCCGTATGGATATCTGTTCCTCGATTTTAAACCCCATACAGCGGAAAATGACAGACTGTCTACCAATGTAATATCAGGCGATGAGGAACTTGTGAAAGAAGAAGGGCAACAACAACTGCTGCCTCGTACAGCCCCAATTCATAATCCATCAACGCAAATTCAACGCATATCAGTTCATTTCATTTCATTTATTCACCAAAATAATCATATGAATTAAACAATAATGCAATAAAGGCGGGAGTAAAACCCCTAGGGGCTTGTTCTATCCCAGAAAAGATATACAAATTTATAGTTTTAATTCCGGTGGACATTATTAAATTATATAAGGCCAATTTTTAATATATAAAAAAAATACACAAATAAGGTATAATTGTGTTCCTTAGTTCCAAACACCACGAACTTTTCGAATATAGTACTTCTAAAAAAAGATGGCATGATTTTCAGCTATATGGTTTTTAATACGAGATTTAAAAAGTGACATAGAATTGACACATTTGAGCTGAGAAGGTCAATTGTTAATAAAGATTTAACCCGGACTGTCTAGTCGGGTATTTATGTACGAGCGAACGCTTTGTGAAAAATGACTTGTATTTTACTGGAATTAGTTCTGAATGATTGCAAAATTTATTAACAAAAAGTAACACTAAATATTCATTTAATTGCTTTATGGACAGTCTTTTTCTTTCTAACGTGACTCTCTCTAACGTGATACCATCTCACATGGTCCGCGAAGAGGAATGAACAAGTAGAAGAGTGATCATTACAAGCGTCTAGTCCGTCATTCATAATCCAGCCGTCGTCCATTAGAGAATATCCGCGTCCATAATCCAAAGACCTATTCCATATTCCACATAACAGTATTAGCACCAAATTCAAAAGACAATCATAGTATACATAAACATAGGCTTGTTTCCTGCAAGAGAGAAGCGGTCAACAGTTTTCAATGATGCCGGCAAGACATCATGATGTTCCAAAAATATCAAATCCGTATCGCTGATCAGTACGAGGAAGGATGCACCGTTGTCCAAAAGGAATGAAGATGATGACGAGTCCCAGCAGAGGCAGATGATCCATAGGAGTCGGAATGAAATGGAGCGACGAAAGAGAAAATACCCTTCAGATGACGATAGTTGTGACTATGAGGAAATCATCTATCCTGGGGAAATAGATCAACGTACCGATTTGCGGAAACGGGTCAAATATAACGTGTGAAAAGAAATGTTCCGTAAACCTATCACAAGAGATGGTAGGGCTGAGATTGACGAGAGAAATACGGCAATATACAAGCCAAGGTTATGACGAGGATGAGTCTGGTGAAAATGCTCTCAGAATCTCTTCTCTCAAGGCAAGGCACCTCGAGATATCACGCTAAACTGCCAGTATTTCTTTCTATTCAATAATCCTATTGATAGACAGCAAACTCGCACGTTCGGGAGACGGATCTTTCCTCTGGATATGACACATTTCATGGCAATATTTCACGAAGCCACATCTCGTCCGTATGGATATCTGTTCCTCGATTTAAAACCCCATACAGCGGAAAATGACAGACTGTCTACCAATGTAATATCAGGCGATGAGGAACTTGTGAAAGAAGAAGGGCAACAACAACTGCTGCCTCGTACAGCCCCAATTCATAATCCATCAACGCAAATTCAACGCATATCAGTTCATTTCATTTCATTTATTCACCAAAATAATCATATGAATTAAACAATAATGCAATAAAGGCGGGAGTAAAACCCCTAGGGGCTTGTTCTATCCCAGAAAAGATATACAAATTTATAGTTTTAATTCCGGTGGACATTATTAAATTATATAAGGCCAATTTTTAATATAAAAAAAAAAATACACAAATAAGGTATAATTGTGTTCCTTAGTTCCAAACACCACGAACTTTTCGAATAGTACTTCTAAAAAAAGATGGCATGATTTTCAGCTATATGGTTTTTAATACGAGATTTAAAAAGTGACATAGAATTGACACATTTGAGCTGAGAAGGTCAATTGTTCATAAAGATTTAACCCGGACTGTCTAGTCGGGTATCTATGTACCAGCGAACGCTTTGTGAAAAATGACTTGTATTTTACTGGAATTAGTTCTGAATGATTGCAAAATTTATTAACAAAAAGTAACAATAAATATTCATTTAATTGCTTTATGGACAGTCTTTTTCTTTCTAACGTGACTCTCTCTAACGTGATACCATCTCACATGGTCCGCGAAGAGGAATGACCAAGTAGAAGAGTGATCATTACAAGCGTCTAGTCCGTCATTCATAATCCAGCCGTCGTCCATTAGAGAATATCCGCGTCCATAATCCAAAGACCTATTCCATTTTCCATATAACAGTATTAGCACCAAATTCAAAAAGACAATCATAGTATACATAAACATAGGCTTGTTTCCTGCAAGAGAGAAGCGGTCAACAGTTTTCAATGATGCCGGCAAGACATCATGATGTTCCAAAAATATCAAATCCGTATCGCTGATCAGTACGAGGAAGGATGCACCGTTGTCCAAAAGGAATGAAGATGATGACGAGTCCCAGCAGAGGCAGATGATCCATAGGAGCCGGAATGAAATGGAGCGACGAAAGAGAAAATACCCTTCAGATGACGATAGTTGTGACTATGAGGAAATCATCTATCCTGGGGAAATATATCAACGTACCGATTTGCGCAAACGGGTCAAATATAACGTGTGAAAAGAAATGTTCCGTAAACCTATCACAAGAGATGGTAGGGTTTATATTGACGAGAGAAATACGGCAATATACAAGCCAAGGTTATGACGAGGATGAGTCTGGTGAAAATGCTACGCAGGATTATATTCCAGCCATGATGAAGACTTTACGTCAAACTTACTACAAACTGCTCGTGAACATACAAAAGCTATATTCATAACGAGATTTTGAAAACAACGAGGCGTCTACAGATATACGACGTAGACTACGAGGAATCACTCAGACAGACGATTAAGATGCGGAAATGCTTATTCGATAAGTTGATTGATAGCGTTAGTAACAATAACGACTATGAAGGTGAGAGCGAGGACTCCGAAAACATCGATTCCGAATAAAGGCCCCAGTAGAAATATTTGTAGATAAACATTGAATGGAAGGCTAGATGTCGAAATGATACCCACAACAATGGAGATGTATTTCATATTAAGCCCCAGTCACACTGTCAAGAATTGGGTGGAGAATGCCGGCCAATGGCCACGAATGTTTTAATCTTGTCGATTCGTGTCAATTCGCCTGTAGAGGGCCTCTATGAAACTGCCCTACGAACCCCTTACGCATGCCGTAGGTTCCTTGTACGACAGCCATAAGCATTTAGCAAGAATCATCAAGAATGAGTACGCATGCAGTACGATTCAATGAAGAACGCCCTACGCATCAACACGACAGTCCGCGAACCCACTACGAATGCTCGATAATCTGCTACGAATAAGTACGTATGCAGTACGGTGTGAGTACGAATGCAGTATCGCAGTATGATCGTACAAGAAGCGTAGATTGCCTCCGACAATCGTACAATGCGTACGACATTCTTGCTGATTGGGTGGGTCTTCCATGTAAGGGATCACGAAATGCGGGATGTAGTAGTGAGGGCAGTGTGAGACCATTTCCAAGGACGACAGTTTAGAGCGACAGTTTGAAATTTTAATTTCTGCCAAAAACAGCAAGACTTTGAGCAAACCTGAAAACATGGAAGTTAAGATACAGAAGTATAACCAGTTTTAGACTGTTATCCCTGGAACGACAGATTGCTGCGATAGTTTGAAATCATTTTTCCTGAGCGACAGATTGCAGCGACACTTTGAGAGGGTATATTCTCTCGGACGACAGATTGCTGCGACAGTTTGAAACCATTTTACCTGAGGGACAAATTGCAGTGACAATTTGACAATGTGTATTCTCTCAAACGACAGTTTGCTGCGACAGTTTAAAACTGTTTTCCCTGAGCGACAGTTTGCAGCGACACTTTGACCGAGTATCTCCTGTTTGGAGATGCATTGGACATGCCAACACTGGCACCTTTCTACACTTGTCAAACCTGACCGATTTTCTCGTAACACTTCCTATGAATGAAAACTATTGATAGGGAAATGGAGAAATGTGAATGGACATGCTATATTCTGTGGGACGACAGATTGCTGCAACAGTTTGAAACTGTTTTTCCTTTGCGACAGTTTGCAGGGACACATTAATACCATTTTCCCTGAGCGACAGATTGCAGCGACACTTTGACCGGGTATATTCTGTGGGACAACAGATTGCTGCGACAGTTTGAATCTGTTTTTCCTCAGCGATAGCTTGCAGCGGCACTTTGGCAAGGTATATTATCTCGGACGACAGATTGCTGCGACAATTTGAAACTGTTTTTCCTGTGCGACAGATTGCAGCGACACATTGAAACCATTTTTCCTGAGCGACAGATTGCAGCGACACTTTGGCAAGGTGTATTGCCTCAGGCGACAGTTTGCAGCGACACTTTTGGAAGGTATATTCTCTCGGATGACAGATTGCTGCGACAGTTTGAAACCATTTTTCCCGAGCGACAGTTTGCAGCCACACTTTGACCAGCTATATTCTGTGGGATGACAGATTGCTGCGACAGTTTGAAACTGTTTTTCTTGAACGACAGATTGCTGCGACAGTTTGAGACCATTTTTCCTGAGCGACATATTGCAGCGACACTTTGACAAGGTATATTCTCTCAAACGACAGATTGCTGCGACAGTTTGAAACTGTTTTTCCTGAGCGACAGATTGCTGCGACAGTTTGAAACTGTTTTTCCCGAGCGCCAGATTGCAGCGACACTTTGACCGGGTATATTCTGTGAGACAACAGATTGCTGCGACAGTTTGAATCTGTGTTTCCTCAGCGATAGCTTGCAGCGGCACTTTGGCAAGGTATATTATCTCGGACGACAGATTGCTGCGACAGTTTGAAATTGTTTTTCCTGTGCGACAGATTGCAGCGACACATTGAAACCATTTTTCCTGAGCGACAGATTGCAGCGACACTTTGACAAGGTGTATTTCCTCAGGTGACAGTTTGCAGGGACACTTTTGGAAGGTATATTCTGTGGGACGACAGATTGCTGCGACAGTTTGAAACTGTTTTTCTTGAACGACAGATTGCTGCGACAGTTTGAGACCATTTTTCCTGAGCGACATATTGCAGCGACACTTTGACAAGGTATATTCTCTCAAACGACAGATTGCTGCGACAGTTTGAAACCGTTTTTCCTGAGCGACAGATTGCTGCGACAGTTTGAAACTGTTTTTCCCGCGCGACAGATTGCAGCGACACATTAAAACCATTTTTCCTGAGTGAGAGATTGCAGCGACACTTTGACAAGGTGTATTTCCTCAGGCGACAGTTTGCAGCGACACTTTTGGAAGGTATATTCTCTCGGATGACAGATTGCTGCGACAGTTTGAAATCATTTTTCCCGAGCGACAGTTTGCAGCGACACTTTGACCAGCTATATTCTGTGGGACGACAGATTGCTGCGACAGTTTGAAACTGTTTTTCTTGAACGACAGATTGCTGCGACAGTTTGAAACCATTTTTCCTGAGCAACAGATTGCTGCGACAGTTTGAAACTGTGTTTCCCGAGCACCAGATTGCAGCGACACTTTGACCGGGTATGTTCTGTTTGGAGATGGATTGCACATGTGAACACTGGCACCTTTCTACATCCCTGAATACTGACCTAACGATTTTCCAAAAGTTAAAGATGGGCTCCAAGGTTTCCGCCCAATCAGGTCGAAATTCAATAGCCTTCTGGGCACTGACTAGATAAGTGAGCATATCAAATTTGGAATTGATCGGTGATGAAACTGTTTTGCACAGATCTAACTATGTACATGTACGTACGGATGGCCGGACGTACTTGATAACGACAATACCGCTAGAACAGTGCTTTGAAAGTCGACTTCAAGCACACTCATGACGAACACTCAGCTTTGACATTAGCCTAGTTATGCTTTGATGGAGAAATTATCTGACTTGTATAGCTGAAATGACCCTAAACCTGATAGTTACGGAGCATACCTAACCCTAAGTCCTAATCCCGCTTTGACACTTGACCTCACATACATTCCTCCCTAACACCGCTTTGACACTCGACATCACGTACATTCGTCCCTAACACCGCTTTGACACTCGACCTCATATACATTCCTCCCTAACACCGCTTTGACACTCCACCTCACATACATTCCTCCGTAACACCGCTTTGACACTCGACTTCACATACGTTCCTGCCTAACACCGCTTTGACACTCGACTTCACATACATTCCTCCCTAACACGGCTTTGACACTCGACCTCACATACATTCCTCCCTAACACCGCTTTGACAGTCTACCTCACATACATTCCTCCCTAACACCGCTTTGACACTCGACTTCATGTACATTCCTCCCTAACACTGCTTTGACACTCAACTTCACATACATTCCTCCCTAACACCGCTTCGACACTCGATTCCATGTACATTCCTCCCTACTCCCTAACACCGCTTTGACACTCGACTTCACATACATTCCTCCCTAACACGGCTTTGACACTCGACCTCACATACATTCCTCCCTAACACCGCTGGACAGTCGACCTCCCATACATTCCTCCCTAACACCGCTTTGACACTCGACTTCATGTACATTCCTCCCTAACACTGCTTTGACACTCAACTTCTCGACTCCATGTACATTCCTCCCTAACACCGCTTTGACACACGACCTCACGTACATTCCTCCCTAACACCGCTTTGACACTCGACCTCACATACATTCCTCCCTAACACTGCTTTGATACTCAACTTCTCGACTCCATGTACATTCCTCCCTAACACCGCTTTGACACATGACTTCACGTACATTCCTCCCTAACACCGCTTTAACACTCGACCTCACATACATTCCTCCCTAACACCACTTTGACACTCGACTTCACATACATTCCTCCCTAACACTGCTTTGACACTCGACCTCACATACATTCCTCCCTAACACCGCTTTGACAGTCGACCTCACATACATTCCTCCCTAACACCGTTTTGACACTCGACTTCATGTACATTCCTCCTAACACCGCTTTGACACTCAACTTGACATACATTCCTCCCTAACACCGCTTTGACACTCGATTCCATGTACATTCCTCCCTAACACCGCTTTGACACTGCACTTCAGATACATTCCTTCGTAAGAGTGCTTTGAAAGTCAACTTGAAGCACACTCATGCAGAACACCCAGCTTCGACATTACCCTAGTTACGCTTTGGTGGAGAAATTATATGACTTCTATAGCTGAAATGACCCTAAACCTGATAGTTATGAACCATACCTAACCCTAAGTCCTAATGCCGCTTTGACACTCGACCCGACATACATTCCTCCCTAACACCGCTTTGACACTCTACTTCACGTACATTCCTCCCTAACACCGCTTTGACACTCGACGTCACATACATTCCTCCCTAACACCGCTTTGACACTCGACCTCACATACATTCCTCCCCAACACCGCTTTGACACTCGTCTTCACATACATTCCTCCCTAACACCGCTTTGACACACGACCTCACGTACATTCCTCCCTAACACCGCTTTGACACTCGACTTCACATACATTCCTCCCTAACACCGCTTTGACACTCGACCTCACATACATTCCTCCCTAACACCGCTTTGACACTCGACTTCACATACATTCTTCCGTAACACTGCTTTGACACTCGACCGCACATACATTCCTCCCCAACACCGCTTTGACACTCGTCTTCACATACATTCCTCCCTAACACCGCTTTGACACACGACCTCACGTACATTCCTCCCTAACACCGCTTTGACACTCGACTTCACATACATTCCTCCCTAACACCGCTTTGACACTCGACCTCACATACATTCCTCCCTAACACCGCTTTGACACGACTTCATGTACATTCCTCCCTAACACTGCTTTGACACTCAACTTCTCGACTCCATGTACATTCCTCCCTAACACCGTTTGACACTCTACTTCACATACATTCCTGCCTAACACTGGTTGACACTCGACTTAACATACAATCCTCCCTAACACCACTTTGACATTGAACTAAACATACATTTGACATTCGACTTCACGTACACTTCTCCCTAACCGCTTTGACACTCGACTTCACATACCTTCCTCCCTAACACTGCTTTGACACTCGACTTCACATACATTCCTCCCTAACACCGCTTCGACACTCAAATTCACGTACATTCCTCCCTAACACCGCTTTGACACGACCTCACATACATTCCTCCCTAACGCCGCTTTGACACTCGACTTCACATACATTCCTCCCTAACACCGCTTTGTCACTCGACCTCACATACATTCCTCCCTAACACCGCTTTGACACTCGCCCACATCTGAGAGAATAGCAGATGTCATATATTGCATCCTGTTGGATTGTTTTGATCTCTGATGTTGATAGCCGTGTTTGTTTTGACTTCACAGTCGAGGTTGAAAGACATGACCCCACCAGTTCTTCCCCGAATGAAATAGACAGGTCAACCGCTTTGTCTCAAACTGTCGCAGCAATCTGTCGTTCAAGAAAAACAGTTTCAAACTGTCGCAGCAATCTGTCGTCCCACAGAATATAGCTGGTCAAAGTGTCGCTGCAAACTGTCGCTCGGGAAAAATGGTTTCAAACTGTCGCAGCAATCTGTCATCCGAGAGAATATACCTTCCAAAAGTGTCGCTGCAAACTGTCGCCTGAGGAAATACACCTTGTCAAAGTGTCGCTGCAATCTGTCGCTCAGGAAAAATGGTTTCAATGTGTCGCTGCAATCTGTCGCACAGGAAAAACAGTTTCAAACTGTCGCAGCAATCTGTCGTCCGAGATAATATACCTTGCCAAAGTGGCGCTGCAAGCTATCGCTGAGGAAAAAGTTTCAAAGTGTCGCTGCAAACTGTCGCCAAAGAAAGAGGTTCAAACTGTCGCAGCAATCTGTCGTTCAGGACAAATAGTTCCTAACTGTCGCAGCAATCTGTCGTCCAGCAGAATATATCCTTTTATATTCTGCAAACTGTCTCACAGGGAAAAGAAAGCTCAACTCTGACCCATTCACTACCCTTATAATTGTTTCCTTTTGTATTGTTGGGGGGAGGGGCCCCATTATTCGTTTCGTGATCTCTTACATGGAAGACATACCAGATTCGTGACCGAAAGAACTGCTACGACTACCCACGAATATACACGATAGGAGGAGAATGCATGCGAGAACGCAGTAGGATGGTGCCAAGAATGCAATACGTATACCATTTAATCGTACCTGGCCGGCGAATGTTTTGAGCATTTCAAAACTTTCGTACTCCCTCCGAGAATAGGCAAGAACGGTCACGATCTGCGATGAACCCCACAAGATGCCTGTACGAATTGCCAAGCATGACCACGATTTTCCAGTTCGCGGTGATTCGCCTAAGCAATTCTTGACAGTGTGACCGTGGCTTAAGCAGTTTTCTCTCATTTTTTGTAAAGCAGTACTATGAGTTGATGAATAGAGTGATTATTTTGTAATTCACTTATTGTTTTGTCTCTAATTTATACTAGTCATATAATTCCTCCTCCTCCTCCTTCTCTTCCTCATAAAAGTGTATATAAAAAGACAACGCTATGATATACAATGACATAATTTATTTATCCACGAAGTATAAATGCTTCACTTCTGTAGTCCCTTTCGTTCAGCAGATATGAAGACTTTTCTATTTTATTGACGTCACTTCCGGTTGGCGTATTTTTCGCGTTCCCGCAATGGACATTATTATCGTGTATATTCTAAAATTCTATATATAGATTCGTGATGTCATCGACCCGGACATCAGTCTATAGAAGCCATATGCGGATAAGTAAGTAAACATAGCATATTTCGATGCCGAATATCGGCGAAAGTTACGGAGATACAATCAATTCGTATTCGTACGGTAGATCTCGACACGAGGAATACAACGCCAGAAACCGCGTGCGCGTATGTCGCTTATTTCTTGAGAAATCGCCGAATCACGTGACACTAATTATCGTCTAATTGCGGCGAAAGTTACTGTTGCGCGATAAAATTGTATAGGATCTTTATTGTACATCTATACGAGAGGAATACGACGCCGTAAGCTGCGAGTCTCTATCTGTCTTAGTTCCCGAGATATCACCATCAGTAATTTATAGAAAATTCGAAAAAAAAATGATTTTTTTACTCCATAACAAAATTTGGACGCTCTAGGAGCATAACTAAGGAATCCACGCATTTTATGTAGCATAATACCGCATTCAACAGTATCAACATAGGAATCAATACAACTTCGGTGTATTTACTTACCTGGTTAATTTGAACGGACACTCACTCTCAAACCACCATATTTATATATTAAATAGTATTGCACAATATTAGATGATAGTGAAATCAGCTGTATTGCACAACATACTGCAAGAAGGATTTTTAGATGAGTTCTGAACGACGTATGATTGGACTGAAACAGGATACCAGTAGGCTACTTGGTATATACGGGCAGATTTTAGGAGCTACTGTAAAACATGAAACTTTCGCGATTTTTCAATTTTAAAAAATTCGCGACATGAAACTTTTGCGATTTTCTCTGTTCAAGAAAAAAATTAATTCACAAATATATCATACTAATAGACATGGGAAATACATACCGGAGGCGGCAAAATCCGCAACGCCACGTGTATTCACATGTAGGTGCGCTCAGTTTGGTCGTTTCACAGTACCAACACGAGTCAAACAAAAGGCGGCGTTAACTGTATGAAATATAGTTACTGGTATTGAAACAGAGGTTTCCTGACGGTTGGGGGCAGATTAGTTCAATCCCACTGTTTCAGCCTTAAAAGGAATTCCCGTAGGTAAACAAACCCTATATCGCGAGATATCATGCAGGTATTTGAAATCCGCTAAAGTAAATAAATACCGCACATGCTCCAGCCATTAGATCTCAGCGGGAATGGATCTTTCAAAGACGCATTGAAAGACCAGCTCACTGCGTGGTATAGAGACATTGTTTGGGAAGGGCTGGAAAGTGGAAAATCTGTACAGGATACCAAAGTTGACTTGAAACTTCCACGTTGAAACCTAAAAGCGATGTGGATGGTGAAGGCCCACGAACAGCTAAAAACAACACGTCTGCTGTCCTACAGGGATTCAAAACTGCTGGCATCAAGGCGGCATACGAGAACATTGACGATCGTTTCTAGTCTGTCTATTTTAATTAGTCGTCTACTTTGGAGCTTGTCAATAATCAGCAGTTAACTCTGCATAAATTTTCTTTTTTGCATTGTGTAGAACAAACAGAACTCTACAAAACGACTGCCATTTCACCGTGATATCGATAATATATCGCGTTAGAAATAACTTTTTAATTCTCTCCATATAAAACTCCAGTACATTGGTTTCATGTACCGGGACTCAATTACATAGGGAGACGTCATAATGTATTCGTGCTGTCTAGCACAAAGGTCAACAATGCCTTGTATGGTCATAGAGGTGTGTGCGGTTTATCATTCGGCACTTTCACTGGGCATGGAATATATGCGACACTCTCACGGACCGCCTGTTATTACTGTATTCGGCATTAATGACCTTTGTGCCAATGAGCATGAATACATTATGACGTCTCCCTATGTAATTGAGGCCTGGTGCATAAACAACTGTACTGGAGTTTTATATGGAGTGAATGATAAAGTTATTTCAAGCGTAATATATTATCGATATCACGGAGAAATGGTAGTCATTTTATAGAGTTCAGTTTGTTCTTCACGCTGCAAAAAAGAAAATTGTTGCCGGGTTAACTACTGATTTTTGGCAAGCTCCAAAGTAGACGACTAATTAAAATGGACAGACTATAGTCTTACACTTCCTTCACATAAGCAAGTCTTTGGACTAATTCAGGAGATTTAATTGTACGTACTGTTATGCTCGTATACTAAACTGCGTCCGGTGCGTTAAACAGTCGCTTCTGAATAGAGCTTAGGTGGTGAGGCCATTAAAACTGCGCGAATGTCGAAAACAGTTGCTCTCATCATCATGTCCTTTCTCTGTCGTTGTTGTTGTTACGTTTTTGTCTTCGCCCTTGTCATATGAACATGTTTCTTTAGCGTGCATGAAACTTTCGCGATTTATTCCAATTGCGAAAATCGCGAAAGTTTCATGCACGCGAAAGAAACATGTTTTACAGTATTCAAAAAGCGCGTAATGGCCGCACTTCCAGATTAAAGAACGATTGGATGCTGAGAATGAATCAATCAATTTGAAAGACCCATCACTGTGTTTTATTATATATACAATTGACCTACATCTTCTTTCACTAACATGAATTAGCCACGATGAAAATCACAATTACATCTTCGTTCCTCCGAGTAACGGTAGGAAATAGGTCATTAATTACCGCTATGAGACGTTCCTAAAGTAATTCGAGGGGAACCAGACAATATTTCTTCAGATAAGCAGAAAAAACATATCTAAATACGTTGAACTCGCAAATGTGTACAGTACGAGAGAATGTCATGCTCTATATTTCTTTCATTCAGCATAAAGTAGAGATGTTCACAAAAAATGGGAAATTTTTCCCGTTGCTCGTTGCTCACACAAAACAGTTACAGGTGGACAAATAATATACGCAGCCATTTTATGTAAATGTAAAAATTCTGCTATAGATATATTATAGCTTTGGATGCGAAATTTCAAAAGCACGATAACATCGATCGCTGCATTTCTGACAGTGAACATACTTCCTCTCCGTCTCTTCTGGTTTATCTGGTGACTGGTTTATTTTCATCGATATATTACACATCCGTGTATTACTTGAAACTTTTTATTTCGGCTTAATAACGTATTATTCAGATTGAGTGTTTGCATGTATAACAGAATTTCCGTAAATTAACAATAAAGTAAAGTAACTTATACATCCTGGGCTTCGTGATGTCGGGAGTGCAACTAAGCGGCGCGTTACTTTCGTGTGAAAAGGCTACGTCGTAAAGTAGTTCGACAGGAAAAGAACTGCGTTCAACAATGCGTGGTGTTCAATTTCAGTCGAGCATAACTTATGATCTTGAACTCTCTTTTTTATGTTATTTGGCCTATAGCTTTTCGGATATATCTGCTCTATTTACCTGAAGTTGGGCGTTATTTTTCAATAAGGACTGTGACAATTCACGCTTGTTTGTGTGGACAATGCGACTTTACCAAAAGCTGCCCAGTAAATGCAGGTAAGAAAATTGAACCACTTTTAATATTTCTCTTCATTACCTGATAATGTGTTATATGAAATGTGGGATTCATTGATAGGTATTGCAAAACATTGAATAATTTCTTTGATTCAGCATTAAGTGGAGATGTTCATGAGGAAGAAACTCGAATATTCTTCTCGTTGATCATTTGCGGATACAGCGTTAACATTATGCTCGAAAAAATTGTCATGTTTTCGATTATTGTAGGTAGTACGACAGCAATGCCGTGTAGATTATGCTTGGGGGTTTAACAGAATAGAAAACCCTTGAAAAAGTATGTTGTAAATGAAAGAATAGTTCCATCACTGTCGATGTTTATTTTTCCGATTTTCTTCAACTGAGCAAAAAGCCGATAAACTTTTGGTGGTGACCTGTGAGTGCCATTCCTCATTATTCCTTTTGATATTTCTCGATGTTATAATTTTTCTTTAATCAAATGTATTGATTTACACACTGTAATATGGACTAGACATTGACATAATAAGAAATCTGCATGTCTGAGAGGAATCATCTTTGCTCATTTGCTGATAACGTAACGGAGAGCTCTCAAGTATATATTCGACATTTTTCGTTATGCACCTGTGGGCAGGTTGTAGTTGAAGACCTTCTTGCACATCATGGGCTTCCTAAAGAAGTTGCATACACACAAATGTTGGTGAAATGGCAAACAAATATTTTGGGCCCAGTTGCATAATCTGGGCCCAATTATGTAATCTACGTACATGGTTGTTTAACCATTAAATAAGCAATAATGTTCCACGTTCAACCTTCTAAATACTTCCCTATCGATGTCTACTTTCCCGTAGAACCACAATAACGGTGAGTGTTTTGTGGGTATCTGCAATAATTGAGAAGACAGGAAAATTGATGGTCGTAACAGACTACCATACAAACATAAATCAAATGCGTTTTTTTTTCGGTTAAAAAACAAATCGAAAAATAAATAAAAAATACTTTTGGCCAGAGATGGAACTATTCTTTCATTCACAACATACTTTTTTCAAGAGTTTCCTATTCCTTTAAGTATGACGAGCTTGCTCTGGTATTGATCCATACCGCTCTTTGTCCGACTTCGGAATAAACGGAAAATATATGGTTCGCATATTTATAATATTGTTTGTAAAATAAGATGTTTTGGTATTAGATAGACATTCGTGAACATAGCGAACGTGATCAATGAGACGTGTCCACGGATAGAGGTTGACATCATATGACATGATAAAGACGTATTAATGGTAGGCTACAAAAAATGTCAGGTCACAAACTTGAATCATATGAATTGTTCTGGAAAATATGCGTCAAATTGTATTGAATGGTACCTATTAATTCATACTGCAGTCACATGTGTGGACTTTGTTCGAGGTCAGTGATTATGATTTTCATATCATTTTCTATTGCAACCAAGGACGGACACTTGTCTCCAATGTGGTGAAAAATGTCCCCCAATCTCAGGCGCCATTCCGATTTATGTTTTTAGCCATAATTCAAGATTCTCTCAACCATAGTTTAATGTATCCTTGATCGAGCGAAAGCTTACCTGTAAAATGACGTCACAGATTGTTACATTTTCGTATAAAACATGCTGGTGCTGCTTATATATACGAGATATACATGACGTCACGACTGATATAATGTGGTGAAATCGCTAAAAAATGAAATATCAGCAAACTTTCGAGCGTATTGCAAAAGATTGAATAATTTTTTTGATCCAGCATAAAGTTGAGATGATCACGGAGAAAAAATGGAAAATGTTTCTCGTTGATCATTGCTGATCATTGCTGTCACAGCCTATTACAGGTGGATTGATTATAGATAGTACGTCAGCAGTGAAGTGTAGATTATGTTCGAGGGTATAAAAATTGCTCGCTATGAAGGATTTTCGAAGGAACAGTATATATTTATAACGTACATGTCAGACAGGTATAATATAAAAGGCAGGGTACATACTACAAAAGTTCTTCAACGATATATTCAATTATAAGCCCGAAGATGTGAGAATATAAACTGATTTTGTGAAATAGTTCAGCCTTGAAGGCGAATACAACTGACAGAATTGTAAGTTTTATTTTTGTTTAAGGAAATACGTTTTCATTGAGGGATAAATTTTACATGAAAATGTGGGATTCACTCATAGGTATTGCAAAAGATTAAATAATTTCGTTGATTCAGCATAAAGTAGAGATGTTCACCAAAAATGGGAAATTTTTCTCGTTGCTCATTGCCGACACAGAAAAATTACAGGTGGATTGATTATGGGTAGTACGTCAGCAATGCCGTGTAGATTAAGCTCAAGGGTAAAAAAAATTGCTCGCTATGATGGATTTTCAAAGGAACAGTATATCTTATAACGTACATATCAGACAGATGTAATGTAAAAGGCAGAGTACATACTACAAAAGTTCTTCGACGATATATTCATTTATAAGCACGTTTATGGTATTGTACATTAGCACACATGTACACATACCGACGAAATGGGACAAGGCAGATTGTACACGAAGAATGAGAGGTAAACCGATTGTGTATTAGTACTTTTGAATTATAGATGAATTAATCAATGAATTATAGGTAAATAACTAATATTAGAATAGCCCCTATAGAAAGAACTTTAAGTATGACTAGGTTTCCCTGATACTGATACATACCGGTCAATGACCGACTTCGGAATAAACGCAGAATATATGGTTCGCATATTTATAATATGGTTTCTAAAAGAAGATATTTTCTCCGTTAGATAGACACTAGTGAACACCGCGAAAAGTGATCAATCACAATTTTTCTCGGGTACAGGTGTCATCGTCATATTGACCTATTCGCGCTACAAAAACAAATGTCAGGTCGACCTTTAATAGTTGCAAAGGTCATCTCGAGCTACTTATGACGTCACCTCGACCTACTAACCTAGTTACAAAGGTCGTCTCGACCTACTTATGACGTCATATTAACGTACTACCCTAAATTATATAAGGTCATCCGACCTATTTATGACGATATGCTAACCTACTTATGGCGACCTACTGACCTACCTATGACGTTATGGTGGCCTACTTATGACGTCATGCCTACCTTCTTATGGCGACCTAGTGACCTACTTATAACGGTCATAGTGACTTAGAGCACCGCACCTTGGACAGAACGCCCATTATTCTACTACTAGTATTCATCCTTTCATCTACCCGGACATATTAAGAGGGGATATTACGGTCATATTCCTGACTCCAAATAACAGGTGGAGGATAGGCAGAATTCTATATTCGTTTTCAACAGAATGTGTAAACCTATTTCGAGTGTACACGATTACATACGAAAATCAAGACTGTATAGGAAGAGGATAGCTTCGTGATGATAGACGAAAGTTTAAATCCCGACAATCTTTTACTACATACAGTGTGGTCGCAGATTGATCTGTCGCCATGCGGGATATTGATTACGACACAGAAATAAGCATTTATATCAACCCACAGAACCTTCTCAAAGAATATGTGATGTTAACATATGAAAAACTCATTTGTCTGTAACAGTAATAATAATCAATCCAAAACCTTCAAAATCTAAATTTTCTTGAAGTTTGCATACTGAAATTTCAATCTCGATAAAATTGCGAAGTTCAGTTGCATATAGAAATGGATAATTTGTGATTGATCAGAATGTGCTTCCTGACCTATTTTGGTATTTTTGAAACCTTTTTGGTTTGAGGTGTCATATTTTTGTTACAAGAGAAAATGTCCTCTATTATTGTCTTAAAAATATCAATATAGGCCAGAGAACCGTCATTATTATGCAAATGACCATCGCTATTATTTCGAAGCTGATATTTCAGTACCGATATGTAAACTTCACGAAACGTATAATTTTGCAGGTTTTGGATTTGAAAAATCGGCTTTGTTACCGTCACACAGAAAGGAGTTTTGCGTATTTAAACGTCACATGTCCTTATGACGTGATGCTAAAGGTGCGCGGTTTGGAGTTCGAGACTATATGATGGGCAATGAAAGGAATTCTAGTCTCATGAATTGTCCAAGGAAAGTCGTACCGTTGAACTCGAGCATAGGAAACATGTGACAATGCTGCAGGCCTGTGCTAGTAAGAGATATTACTCTCAAAGGCCTGCAGCATCGTCACATGTTTCCTATTACAAGCGTCTAGTCCGTCATTCATAATTCAACTGTCGTCCATTAAAGAATATCCGCGTCCATAATCCAAAGAACTATTCCATATTCCAGATAACAGTGTTAGCACCAAATTCAAAAACACAATCATAGAATACATACACATAGGCTAGTTTCCTGTAAGAGCGAAGCGGTCAACAGTTTTCAATGATGCCGCGACAAGACATCATGATGTTCCACAAATATAAAATCCGAATCGCTGATCAGTATTCTTAATCCATAATAATCGTTGATACAGGTCAGCCAACAGGGGTGCACAATTAGTAACCATTGAAATACCAATATGCTGCTGATATATAGTGTTGCCAAATTTCACATATATATTTTTAATGAGAAATTCAAGCAACTCTATAAACAAAGAAACATCCCATGAATGTTATCTCTTGTATGTAGTAGAGCTAAAGAATGCTTTATGTCTTCCGACATTAATATATCTACGACCAGTTTTCTTGAACACAGATACTATTAATGAACTTAGACGGTCCTGATGAGGGATTGTAGTATAGAGAGTCGAGAAATACCATGTGGATACATGTCTGTACGGTATGTGACCTTTAGGATCAAGTTCTTTCGTCAGACATTTTGAGTTTTTCAATATCCACATACATACCTTTCCCAAAATGCTTTTACCTCCAGAAGGGCCCTCGTCAATAGGGTTGAAAGAAGTTTGGTGGTGCAGCTTCCAGAACCAGCTATGAATCTAGCTTTGTATGGTCATTTAGGCATTTTGGGAGTCGTTATGATTGGTTGGAAGACAAATACCTTTTTCCATGAGAAACGTTTTGTGATTGTTAAACAAATCGTCCAGAGTATATGCAGTTTGGGAGTAAGTAGCCGTATTTGATGATGATATGTCTACACTCAATTCTTTAACCAGCACTTGGTAATAGTAATATTTACATAATGGAGCTTTGTCTGCTGGGACTATGACGAATTTGCTCTGGAGATTTGCTAGAACTTCTTGCGAATTGAGGTTTCTCAGTACTTGTTTTGCTTGGGGAAGAGTACTTCTGTCAATATGGCGGATTGTTTCAACGACCTTGCTCTTGGTAAGGTCCAACCAATCAGCGAGTACTGTAGGTTCTTTTTCTCGCTTAGACCAATCAATAACGTACTGTTCCAATGCAGACAGGACTATCTTCTGTCGGCCTTCAGATTTATTCCTCTCGGCTCTCTATATTTAGGTCCTTTCATCAGGAGTAATTTTAGGTCCTTATCACTCACCACATCAAGGTCACCACTCACAATATGTTTGCATGGTGTATAGATAAATTTCGACGATTCACAATCACAACTATAGCCTCCTGACGTGTATACGTTCCAGTGAAACTCCTTGACAGCATTAGAGTAATTGAATATTTTGGTGGCTATAGATTTAGTATACTTATATGAAATGCAAGGAGGTTCTGTGAACTTGAAATAGTTTGGTACAGCGTTGCGTACTTCTGGATCATTCAGGATTCGAGGTAAATTAATAATGTCCAGTCCTTTATCTAAGTAGTTGAGTTTCAAGAAAAACCGATTTTGAGATGTTTCGATTATGTTCACTGGACGATACAACCGAAAATACGCTATATCTTGACATACTTTAGTGATTTTGAATGGTATTATATTTCTTGAAGACGCAGATTCTTGTATATCTCTGGCTATATGATCTAAAGCTCCCAGAGGTAAAGCATACAGAACTGTACGTAAGCTATGTATACTATATTGGGTTTGTTAGTTAAACCCACTAAGTAATTTAAAGCGATATGATCGTGAATCATCGAACTATTAAACTTTCGCCAACCATGGCCGCGATGTCTCCGTTCATGGGGTTTAAATAGCTGCGTAATGTTGGATATATTTGAACGGCGGTTTGTAGCATTGCCGAACCCACTGACATTATCATTTAAACCATACGGAAACACTGACCCAAGTTCTAGCATCCAGAATAATTCCCGCTCTCGGATTGTTCTCTCAAATCCAAAGGGGGAATCCTCGGTAGATGGATAGACGACGTCTATGATCCGAATACAGTTATCAAGGGCAATATTACAAGGTTTGATGTCGTGACCTCGCTTTGCTGTCATGAATATATTTCTCATTTGGATTGAAAAAGATCTTAGTGCATTTCGAACTGTTAGAGACTCGGCCGAGGAACCTGCACTAAGGTTTCTCGGATCTGTCTTACAATTATTTTCTTTGATTACTTTCTTCATTATGAGGTGCAGGGATGTGCAGGGGTCCGGCCTCGGGGACAACTTGTCCACCAGCAGAATCGAGGCATACACAGGTTTAAATTACAAGCGCCAATCAGTCATTCAGAATATCCGCGTCCATATCCGTGATAGGACTCGAGGGGCTAGGGGCCGTATGAACCCATGTACTTCAAGATCCTCATGGTACTCATATGAACAGTCACAATCAAAGCGTGACGGAGATACATCATTCATTAGAGGACTACTTTACAACGTTTATGGATTAAGAATACTGATCAGCGATACGGATTTGATATTTTTGGAACATCATGATGTCTTGCCGGCATCATTGAAAACTGTTGACCGCTTCTCTGTTGCAGGAAACAAGCCTATGTTTATGTATCCTATGATGGTCTTTTTGAATTTGGTGCTAATACTGTTATATGGAATATGGACCCGGATATTCTCTAATGGACGACGGCTGAATTATGAATGACGGACCAGACGCTTGTAATATCACGAAAGTTGCTTTCCACAAACCCGTTTCATACTGGATAATTTCACATAAATAGATAATTATGTTAACATTCGAATGTATACAACACTAACCTTGTTCCCTCCCATATCCTTGAGAGAGCGCTGGTGGAGAAAGGCGTTAAATATTCAATTCTGTAAGATGGCGTCCATAATCAATGGCCAATTTAGTTACGTTTGGGAGCACATGTTTCGAAAAAAAAATCCGACACGTTTCATCATAGGATACGTCTGAGCCGAAGCTACATTCGGAATTACAGAAATAATATATAGACCAAGAAACGTGACAAGGCATGGATTTAATGAAAGAATCAGCCGAGCTGTCATGTGCCAGGTCTTCAAATTGTGCTATATGCCTACTTATAATTTACTGAGAGTGGAAAAGTGGCCAGAGTATGAATACCATCTTCTAGAAGAGATCGCTCATCATCTTATGAAAATAATGTAGTTCTGTTGAATATAATCGTATAATAGTACGACTCACAATTCGGATAAAATTCATACTGGCTTTCATGGAGTGTTCTGAGAACCAATATTCTTCATACACCTAATGTTTGTAATGTTATTAACGACGTTTTTCTCGATCCGTGTAGCCTTCTCCTCCGTAGCTTGATAGTTCTCCTTGTACACCAAGCTGTAGATTTTGGATTTCAATCCAATCGATTGTTTCATTGGCTTACCACCGAATTCATCCTTCAATTTTGTTAACACGTTGGTTGTATTTATATGTTAATGTATATAATGCCAATCGGAACACATTCAGCGAACAGTCATTGACGTGTTGAGTTTCTCCATACCAGCCCCAGGTTATATAGACTTAATACGAAGAGCTACTTAACCTTCATCCAAAATCGATGGTCAGGTTACAAGAGGTGGCTAACCCATTATTCTGAAACGTGTTTCATGTAAACGTGGACAGTGCTGATCGAAAACAGATTCAGCTATTCTTTGTGAACATTAAGGTCTATTTTAGAGTTCTGTTAAGCAAGTTTTGAGATTTTCTGATGAAAGGTGTCAAAGAATGACACCCCAGCAGACAAAGGAGGTGTTCGCTTTAGATGGATATTTTTCCCCTTCAGAGTCGCTCTCTGTGGCTCTATTGTCTCGCTCCGAGACGGCCGGTAAATTGTGAGGTAATGCTCAGGTATTCCCCAACTCTTTGTCAGACAGGCGAGTCTAATGGGAAATTCTGGTTCATATTCTCATACGGTTACCATTAGTATTTTCATGAGCGACCCAAATATTTACGAACAATAATCAGTTATATTAATATATAAACCGACTCGAAAAATCACTGCCAAAAGTTCAGCGAACAATAATTAAGGAAGTGACTGCAAAAAAAACATATTGGCACATGCATAATCACTTGGGAAAGCAAGAGTCACCACTTGTTGAGGGTCATTTCCTTAATAAAGGCCTTGATATAGGACAAGTTTAACCTTCTAACTTTTCAATTCATAGTTACAACTTTCCGCTGCCCTACGACGAAATTATATATGTGTAACAATTAATTGTTTGCTCTGCTGGATCGTCAGAATATTCAAATACTGAACAGGTGGTCCGACTCTGTGTGTGGAGTTGTTTGTGTGCAATTCTATTCACGAATTATAATAAAATAAGGGATTATGTGCGTTAGGGGTTCGCGGTCTTTATTTCATGTCACTATTGCACTTTAAAGTTCAAAATGAATAGGAGAGAAAAAAAGGAAAAAAATGAAGAAAAAAATCGGGGATTTCGGGATTCGAACCAAAACGTTGGTTTTCTTCTAATCTGTAGTCCGACACTGTAAGCATTCGGCCAGGCAGCTATCAACTATCAACTAAAGGAATCCTGTGCCGAATGGCGGTGAACTACACCCTTTCAGAGCATTACGAGCGTTTTGACATATTTCAATATTATGAAAATATGACATCTTTAACCAAAACGATTCTTCAGTATCATTTTGGATCAAACCTACCCAATTCGATATGTAAGACTCGTTCTGATATATGAAGGGAATTCTCTTCAAGAATACCGCCAAAAATTGCAAAAACAAACAAATGCTTATTTTCTAATACTCGTAATATTTTTTTGACAAATCTCTTCTCGGTGAAAACTGAGAATATGAAAATTCAGTATTTTCTCTCTCAAGCTAATAACTTTTGACCGTATTTTTTTCCTTAGTGTGTTGCGTTTGTAAACCGAAAATATAATTTCCTCTGGTTTACAAACGCAACACACTAAGATAAAAAATACGGTCAAACAGAACACATCCTTTCAACGAGTAACCACAGAGGACGTCCGACTGAAATTAGAGGGGACATAGAAACCGTCAGGATATCGCAGATAATGGTAACTATTTTGTTATTTGACCTCATGTTTAAAATGCAGAAGATAAGCTTGATGCCAATTCCACGTTAAATCAAAACCCGAGCGGTCCATGTCCCCCACCATCAATACCACACACAGTATGGCAACATGAAAGGTTTATAAAATGTTGTACTTGAAATTGTACATTGAATGAATTTTGTTTGGGTGACTAAAACATTTGTTATATTATCTGAGAATTGAAAACGAAATTATTTGACAGTTTACATCTGTTTTAATGAAGAAACGGAGCTCTTCCGAAATGGTTCAGTCCTGAAATGTAAAGTGTGAAACATGGTAAATAGTGATGTGTGGTATGTGCAGATCATGTCATGAGGGTTGCAGAAAACAAGCAAATGCTATGCAGCCATTGCTACTCTTTTACCCAATGCCCGTTGATCTTCAGTTATTGCCGTTACAAGGTTGGATTGGCCGAATCTGAGGTAAAGGCCATGAAGGTCATATTGGATTATGCAGGTGACAAACAATCCCAGTCATCCTCTCACTCATATCAAACCACTGGACAAGTTTGATCTCTGCTAGTAAAATCTGTTATGCCAGTGACAAGCTTACCTAACATGGATGCCGAAAAACAATACCCAGCATTCGTCTCTCCTTTCAACACCACTATCCAAGATTGAAGCCGATCAGACAAATCGCTTTTTGTTTATTGCAGTGACAAGCTTATTTAGCATGGCAGCCATATTTGATTATGCAGGTTACCGAAAAACAATCCCAGCCATCCTCTTACTCATAAAAACCCACCATCCAAGTTTGATGTAAATCGGACAAATCATTTTCAAGTTGTTGCATTTACAGTCTAGGTAGCATGGCTGAACAGGGTTGAAGGCCACGGTGACCATACTGGATTATGCAGGTTGTCAACAAAAAAAAAAATACCAACCATTGTCTCCATCATACCAACCCACTGTCCAAATTTGATGTCGATCGGACAAATCGTTTTTGAGTTATTGTGGTTACAAGCCTTAAGGGTTAGGCTAATAGGGGATCAAGGCAAAGGTGGCCTTATTGGATTACACAGGTTGCTGGGAAACAAACCACAGCCATTCTCTCACACATAGCAACCCACTGTCCAAGTTTGATGTGAATCAGACATTTTCTTATTCTGCGAAAAAGTTGAAAATCTTTCAATAACTGATCAAAACGAATATTTATAGTTCAAATGTAACCATGAGATTCTTTGTAAAGTTTTTGAAACGTTTTTTCGACTTGGAAGGTGTGCGAAAATATTACCAATACCTTCCCATTAAATACTTATTTTAAGAGCAATAAATGTTTACTTGAACTAGTTAACATTTTAACGTTATTAAATGTGGGGTCAGAACAAATTACTAGATGGACGTTACCGCTGATTTGCATACAAATATTTACACTGCTATCCGATCACTGGCGCCCTAAAGCTGTAAATCATGGTCTTCGCGACGACTTCAAAATGCCTGCTGTTATTGTATGGTTAAGCTTTTCAGAACGAAATTTCATTAACAAATCGGGTTGTACCACTTCAAAAAGTACAATGCACCACGGGAGGTTGAATACAGCATGCTTTTCCGATGTCCAGCATGTTACAGTCTTGCATTATCTGAAGTGCAACGCTTGACGATTCTGGATCTCGTGTATAGGTATAAACAATTTGCTATCGACATTAACAAAGAGAGCCATATTCATCCAGATGGGCCTCTATGAATTTACTAGAATGCCATTTGGATTGCAACGCGAAGCCCCCATTTCAAAGTTTCATGTAGCACTGCCTGGAGAAACAGCTAACGGAAAATATTAATAGTGTATTTGCACAACGTAATTGTATTCTCAACAACAATTGGGGCACATCCCCAGCACGTGGAGGCAGTCCAAAAACAGCTGAAGGAATATGGAATTATACTACACCACCTCAACTTCTTCAAAACACAGTTCGAGTAAATGGACCATGTTATCTTCACCAGTGGTGTCGTAACAGCGAGAGAAGGCGAGATCAGTCCAAAAGTTGTCATTAAAACAAGCCACAATGTTCCATAGGGACAATTTAATAACAATCTGATAGTTGGCACTGTAGGTGTTTTATGATATGGGAGAACTTATTAGGAGCCCAGGTTACCTTAATATTTACTTAAAGAGGATGTAGCGTCATTCAAATATATTCAGCAAATAACATTTTGATAAAAGTTATTTAGTAGTGGAGATCAACTATGGTGGACGTTTGTCTGCACCCTCATTTTATATTTTCACGGGCACTGAATTCACTAGACATTCTCTGAAAAACAGGCCAGGACATGCACTTCGCTTCAGTGCCCGAGGCGACGATGCAAAAGCAAGTATCAACATTCTGGGAACGATGCATGGATACGTCATAGCCTTTTATCGCACAGTGCCGTTGTGGACACCTGGTCACGTTATCCAAGGTTATCTCCGTCATTTACCATATTTTGTTCACTAGACCAAATTGAAGTCTAGAGTCTAACAATATTGGTCCCTAAACAGAATACAAGACTTCGTGATTTGAAAAGCCTTTGTCAAATGTTGCAGGTAGTCGATGTTCATTTTAGTCGAGCAATTAACATCACGGATTAACCAATGATGAGCAATATTTCCTGGCACATTTTTAACTGTTGAGAAAATCTTTCTGCTGTTGGATAAATCAAACCTACTTTGGTTTTCTGCTTCATAAAATTTTGTGAACGTAGGCAGTCAGTCTGGTGGTAACGAAGGATAGTGATGGAGGTGGACATCTTACATTTGTGAAATGTTCTTCACTTTACAAAAGTTGTTCCCCTTGATGTTAAGACCTCAAATCCAAGATCGTCAACATCTCCAATTGATATTCTAGTTTCACCCAGGAAATTTATGCTCATTCAAGCACCTTCAGTGCAAGTGTTTACAATGGAAGTATTTAAGAATGCATGTGAACAATATTTGTGACAAGCACAAGCAGGCCACTTATCGTAATATGGAGCCCAGACATGTTTATAATGTTCTTAGCATATCTGCTAAATACGGCCGTCATCAAACATTTTAATGATCATGGCAAAACGAGTTATACAGATACAAACAGATAATGCAAACGAACAATTTACCTTGCTGCATTCATAATTTTATTTTGTACAATAATATATATTTGTATAGATTTGCTGAGCACCAAGCCATAAAACATGCACAAACAATAAGTTATTAGCTGCCTTAAAATGTTGCGCCATGATGACTTGTACAAAATATACTGCATACAGGGAAATACCTCTGATAAAATCTCCCAAAACTCAAACAGATCACTATCGATCATAAAGATTACAAATGTTGAAGAAAACCAAATAAATGCAGTTCCTGGATTTTTTCTTATTAAATGTCAATATTTGGAGGGGTACAAAGTAATTACTAATGGTGTAAAGAACTATCAATTTCAAGCAATTTAATTTTGAAGTGGACAAATTATCATAAAGCTATACTTTTTCAAAATAAAATAATTGAAGAAAAAAAAAATTTATTTCACCTTTCCCCAAATATATTACAGCATTGTAGCCAAACTACTAAAGAGAAAAGTGCATGCATCAACAAAGAACAAGTGAAAATTGAATTGATTGTCAGACTACATGGAGAGCTTACAGACTTCAGCAAACAGGGAGGTCTCAATACATGACGGGATCATTGGACATTGCATTAGATTATATATTTATATCTAATTATTTTTAGGATGTCAATTTCTGGATAAAGCACAAATGCTAGTGTTGGATGGGTCAGTCCCATAAATATCATATCAAAAGTCAGTTCTTGTTCGTTCAGCTGCACGATATGTAATATGGCACACAATGAAATTGTACACTTATTAAAACAGGATACAAATGACACTTACTATCATAACAATGCACGATGACATCACTTATTACCAGTATGTAACCAATGGTTTAAACAATGACATGAGCAATATGCAGTTCATTATAGTCTAACATTTAATTTAATATACAGGTTGTTGCAATGCCCGGGAATTGAAGGACCAGTTACTGCTAATATATGTACAGAGGAGTCCAGTATATTACACAAAGATGACAAGTATCACAATGAGAAACAATTTGATGAGAATTAATGAAAGAATGGTAATCCTTTGTGTTAGGGGACATTATCAAAATGACATGCATATTTATTCTTACGCATCAGTTAGGTGGAAGAATAAAATGTCTACTGAATCCCTCAACGAGATCATTTGACACAAAACAATAACCATACTGTTTTAATGTAGGAATATGATCAGTATGCCAATTTCATCAAACAAAATGAAACATGAATTTTGTTTTTCTAAAAAATAAAAACCAAGAACATGTACATCCCTTTCACATATACATTAAGTATTTCCATGCCGCACATTCAAATCGAATTTCTCATTTTATTTCAGAATTGTTCAGTCACCATTTTGAGAAAGTTGAAGTAAATAGCATGAATTTCTTCAGAACATCCCCTATCGATCAACTGATGCCATGTTGTAAAGTGGGAATCTATCACTGAAGCCCAGAAAACTGTTGTTCATTTATACAAGCAAGTACCAGAATGGGGTTATTCCAAATCAAATCTAACTGCTTCTTCACGTCATGCTGTTTGTCATTCGACAGGAACATTGGGCTGGAAACCTTTGAAGGTCCAAAATAGTCATATCTCAAAGGTCAATTTAGGTCACTGGAATTTGAACCATCTAATCTGACCAACTTTACTGGCACGTGCTATGGCGTGACAGAAAGGAGTTGGTTTTTCTTTTATCCATGCTCTGCGATTTGCTGAAGAATTAGTGGCCCTACATCAATTGCTCACCCTCAGATAGTACTCTCTTTCATAATAGGACTCCATAGAAAGTGGTTCTTACAGGACTGACTAAGTCTTATGGAGACCAATCTTCTATTCAAAATGAGAGAACATCCTCAAAGGGTTACGTCATAAAACTTACGTTAATTGTAGCTTATCATATCAGCAAGATTATATGTTGTGGAAGGACTTTATAGGAAAAAGAATTCACAAGGCCATATAAGGGCTGAATCCTATAACCTGGACCATGCCCTATACATGTACATACAGGGCAAGTAAAAAAAAAATGTCCAACTTTTACACACTATATATACATAAATGGCTGCATCACAGGAGAGGGGGGAAAAAGACCCCTTTCTTGTGACGCAGCCAAAATGTGTACATAATGCAGAGATTAAGTATCCTGTCATGTGTTAAATTCATATACACATTAAATTCATAACTTTAGATGAATATAAAAACGCCACAGGTGAAGATTTTTTTTGGACTCCCCCTGTTTATATTTATTCGTAGAATTGTAATCCACATTACAATATCCGATGGTAGTGGATCAACAATTCTGTTCGACTTCAGTGATATCAATACATCTGGAATAGCTGCCTGAATGAAGTCTGTACGTCCATCTGCCAACCGTGTTTGTGACAGAATGTTAGTCCTCTGATTAGAAGCCAATCCGATGACATCGTCACCACTGCCATTAGCATCAGAGATCATGTTCAGCAACACTCTGTTGGAGGTACTCCTGATACAAGTTTTGCTGAAAGAAAAAAAATTCAAGCTACTATAATGCTTGAGAGCAATAAAATGTCTCCAATACAAGGGTATTTCTGCGCCGAAGTGAGATTTAGTGGATTTCAAGAGAATCTGAACCATTCAAGAATCAATAATGGCCATAACTGGCAAACACATATTTCACATGCTTCATGCTCTGCTAAAAAATGCTAAAATACAGTTGATATTGTGCAAGTCCCCCATTGTTTACTTCCACTTCAAAATTATTAGGCTGTGTAATCTACAAACATCCAAAGATATTAGCAATTCAAAGACGTTCAGTTCCATAATGAATTACCTTTTTAATTTTCACCGTTTTTTCAACGTGATCTTTAATTTCGTTTAATGTCCTCTTCTGTTTCCGTGACAATGTTGGCTCTGTTCTGTTGATCAAAAAAAAAAGAAGAAAAGTTGACAGGTTAACTTGTGTTCCTATGCTGCAAGAAACATGAAGAACCCTTCAGTCTTGGAAGTATTGGAGGGTCCTGGTTAATGCATAAGTATTAGACGGCAACAAGCAATTCGTGGAAAATTGAAAGTTTAACCCAATTACCCAAAGTATATAGGTCAACCAGATTCATTTTTGATGGGCTTCTGTTCTGTGACCACATGCTGGTTTGATTTAAGGTGTTCCTGTAGTATATTCTTTACATATGGTGGCCGATGTCAAATAGGTGGCCGATGTCAAATAGGTACACAAGGACCTATTGGTGACAAAAGGAACTTTGACATTGTGATCCCAAAAAAATAGGTCAATCTCGCGTTTGGATAGACTTCTACTCTTGACCAGATTTGTGTATGGTGTACATTCAGTGAAACTAGGCCTTGTGAAACTTGAAATATGGTGGTAATATACAGCCAGTTATTTAACCCAGTGATGCAGAAAAATATACGGCAATCTCACTGGTTTTCGAAAGGCTTTTGCTATGAAACTACATGCATTTGTGAAGCAAGTTGGATGCTCCCGAGCATAGTCATTCTTGAGATTTTTGACACATTTTGATCTGGGGATCTTTTCAATAGATTTCCAATAGGCTTCTGCCCTGTGACCACACAAATGTGTGCTGTAAGTTTGATGCTCCTGGGCAAAATCACTCTAGTGGTTTGGTGTCAACGAGAATAGAGACTAACAGATGTACAGGCATACATGAAGACAACAATACCCAAAGGCCAATTTTGGCTGAGGGGTAAAATTTGTCAATTGAAGGCAACATGGGGCTCTGCCTGTAGATTAAGGGGTTCGCTGGGGGGGATAAAAATTAGTTCTAAACATGAAGCTGCGCTATCCAAACCCCTCGGCTCTGAACCCCAGCTATTATAATAAGGGTGTCTCTACCAATTGATTGGCTTGTGGGAAGAAATATTTACCCATGGTATTGTAAGTGTACTTTCCTTGAAAAAAAAAAGTTTTCCTCCCCTTAAATTAATTTGTTTCTTGAATAAATTGAAAGAGCGGTATCGATGTCTCACCAAAACAACAGTACACATGGCTAGATAAATACAGTACATGTATACTAAATGGCACATGTATGTCATTTTCAAAACAGATTTGCAAGCATTCTTTGCATTGTCTAAGAGAATAAATGAATAAATCAGTCATCCAATCAATAAATAAATGTGATAGTATACAAACATGAGGCCATCCAAAAATAAATTCCTGTTTCCCGTAACGGGCATCTCCAAAAAGTGGGTCGGTAGGTAGGCAGGGATTTTTTTTTCTTTTTTTTTTTCTTTTTTTTCTCATATTCATTTCCGCAGCAGAAATGAACAACATACAGAAACCTGCCATCCCGATGTTACTATTATAAAATGCGCTGGGTCAAATCTTCCTCTGTTATAGAATTCATTGTAACTTTTAATGGGCTTTGCATTGTTTATATACATCTATTTAGTGCATTATGTAAAACCTAGAGTGGTATGTCCGATGCCTGCGATTTTGTTCAATAAACGGATTATATATAGAAGAGTAGGACAACGATAGAACTGTTTCTCTGTTAGGGGCCCACTTGTCCCGTCACAGCTTCAGTGTTTTGTCGCCACCTGGAGATGTTATCTTAATTATCTGAAATCATTGAATGTTGTAAAATAGAGAACTGTTAATTGATCTTTGTTTCTATAAGAAAAGTCGTTTTCGCTGGCTATCCAAAATCCGCCATTGATACCGACCAATTCGATAAAAATGCTGTTGTCGACCCTTCAATTCAGCAATTTGACCACGTGAAACGATCACAATGCTACGTAGGATATTCCATTCCTTTTCTTCCTTTAAAAGCCTACAAAGCCAAGATAGAACAAATTTGAATGAGGGTGTTGTGAAAATTATATACGAGACCAACAGGGGCAACACAGTAATTAACACACAAACTCGTAATACGGCAACGTATTTTTGAAACCCCTTCGATTGCCTCTTGCTGGTGAATGGTGCATCCCCACACACAGCTGAATCTGGGCTTCAGAAGGGACAAAGTATCCCCCAGGCAGGCAATTCTATGTTGTAACAGACGATCTCATTTGCATATGAATACGTGTGAAACTTGCATGCTGCACGTGTGACGTGTTTACAAGCCATCTGCACAAGTGCAGGTAATTCCCTCTGCTGGTAACCTAATCATCCCGCACACCCCTATCCTGACTTTGGATTCTTCCATTTCGCGTAGTTTTGTCTGAAGGATAAGCTGTGAAGTGTGGCAAAGACTATTAACACAAATATGCTGTGCAGGAACTTCACAGCTGCACATGCTAAAAATAAACGCCTATAAACACATTCCTGCACCTCCAGGTAAATGGGGACACAGATTGTTACATTGATGAGGGGAGTCGGGACTCAAAACAATGTAGCCATTGAAATTTAAATATCAAAGGAGAGCCTGTCGAGGCTTGGGTTTTCAGTTGGAAATTGAGGGGCTCTGAGGGGTTATACTATTACGTCGTGCGATATGAACACATCAATCATTTCAAGTTTGTTTCATATAAAGTGGACTTTAATGTTGATAATAATAAAAATACGGCATGTTTCTCGTATATGCTATTAGATATGTTTGTGATCTTCATGTTTTAATGCACAAACAAATAATGCTTGAGAAATGTACTCCAGATTTCTTATCGATCATCCAGAGATTTATTGATCAAAATACGATAATAAAATCAAAGTTATATGTACATCTGTCCAAAATTACAAGCGTCTTGTCCGTCATGGCTTTTCGTGATGGCCACTTTCGACGTCAAATAATGGTCGGTTGATTATTGTCCGGTTCACCTAAAAATATAACGAATAACAAGGTGTGTAATAAATTGAAACGATAATGTTAAACTGAGGTTTCAAATGCTGTTGTGTCAGTGATACTGCCTGCCAGGAAAATCTAGAATGGTGTGCAGAAAAAGCCACGTAGACGTATGCGAATGCATCATGCTTTCCCCATACGGATAATCTAGTTGCTGTGAAGAAATCGGATCGATTCACTAGCACACACATTACAACTTCATATTCCGGAGAACATCACCGACAAAGTTTGAACTCTGCCCCCTTCCAGGGCCTCATGTGTAGCGGCCCAAGCGCCTCACACAGCCTCGCACACTATCAATACAGTGCAGGTCGGAAAGGTCAAAGAGGGACAGCGAGGGGTTTACCATATACGATGAACAAATATATTAACATTGAAGATCTGTCAAATTTGCTACTCAAAATAATAATGTGTGGCTTTCCATCACAACGAAGTCTTTATTATCGTCTTACACTTCATTCAGCAACTTTTCCATCATAAGGAAGTCTTTATTCGTCAATCAAATTTCTTAACGATGTTTGGTCGCATCAGACTTTTAATAAAACAAAATCAGTATTGCGATATTTCTTTGCCGAAGTTTTATATAGTTCTCGTTTTCTTCAAAAAAAAAACAACAAAAAAAAACAACAAAAAAACACGAAAGCTCATGCAAAATAAATACAGTGAAGTCTCAAAAGTGCTGCCTTTTTGAGTGTTTTTTGTTCTAATAAGAGTCTGTACCATAGCTGTACTGTGAGCAACATTTCCTTCAATTTTGCTATGAAATCATTCTACTCCACATCATATGATTTACCCTAAAGCTTTTGCATGAACCATATTTTATTTCAGATGTATAATATGAAATAACTGGCGTAAATAACTAACCCTTCAGCAAATTCTGACGGCTATCAATAAGCCATACTGATTTGAACGCTCGAAAAAGAACGTTCATTTTCTGACGCTCCTTTTTTTGACGGGGTAGTGTTCATTTTCTGACTGTCGAACGTTCGTTTGCTTGGAGAAAAAACACGAGTACCTGTTCATTTTCTGACACATTCTTTTAGTTTGAACGTCAAAACTTTTGACACGCTTCCTAACAGAGTTTTGTGCCCTTGCGAACTGAGTCGGCTTAAAAATTTT